>UZAF01017252.1:0-19909 GCA_900617895.1 Haemonchus placei | reverse complement strand
CTCAGTGTCTCGAGGATTCTTGTTTGGAACGTGACAAGTGAGTCGGAGTTTATCGTTGGGCAGAAAATGAGGAGTGCACCCTTCATGACCGAACATTGCAATAAACGGGTCTCTTTTGCCAAAAACTGCATCCGAACCGATTGAAGTAAGGTACCTTTTCATGGGTTGCCGTTTCCTCTTCCTTCCATTTATGTTTCGTTCTCCAGGTCGTTTTTCCGATGAAAAAAAAAACTTCAGCTGTGATGGCCCACATGGGAACCGACCCTACTGGCACGATCTGAGAAAGGATAGTTACAGTTGTCCCGACGAAGTCTTGGCCGTTTTCAACCTGGTACGTGTCGCAACCGCTGTCCAGGACAATGCCACTCTGAAGAAGCGTTTTTTTTTTCGAAGAGCTATTGTTCCGTATGCTAGAAGGCACCCGCTACTTCCCAAGCTAGACGGATCAACTACTTTGAGCAAGTGGTAACAACTGATTGGTGCGACCGATCGTTAACTTCGTCTCACGGTTCCACAAGGCTTTTGCTTTCATCTGACACCCGCCGATCCGATTGAGGGGGTTGGGCTATTTCGCCTTCAGCCCGTCATCGCGCTGCAGAACGCTGCCGGGAATTTCTCCATGGACCTTTCGTCTTTCTACTGTTCCATGTCATTCCAGTTGAGCAAGAGGCACAGCAAGACAGTGCAGCCACCTCAGCTGACATGCTGTCTTGCCAACATCTCTTCGAGACGGCCAAAACCAACTCAAACACTCCCGGATAGGGACACTGCGTGCCTCTGAGTCTCGTAGTCTCGGGGAAGATCTCAGTACGGAGCTTAGACGAATCCTTCGCTATGGCAATACCTTGACCACGAAGGAAACTAGGCGCGAGAGCGCATGAAGACGTACAGTAGCACCAACGGGACTTACTTTTACTCGATGTTCGAACGAGAACCCGTGTTTAAAAGCGAAATGATCCAATATGAAACGGGAATCCGCGTCCCATCTGACGACGACGGTGGCGCCTATGAGCTCAGTTACCTCCTACACTCGGAGTCAGGCAGCCAAGCACCAGCACATAGTATCGTGGTGAAACAAGGACACGATTGCAGCCAAACTACCTCGTTCCTATTTTGAGTTGAGAGATCGTGTGTGTAGGTCTATGCACCCAACCTATGTGATCCGTAGTTAGCCTAGGGTTGTGAAGGTTAGGTACACTCACCTAATCATCATTAATATGTTCGCGAGTCATTCGAAACCTGGCACAATGCATTTCCAGTAAGCAGAGTTTGAAAGTTCCGAAGCATCCGTACTAGTTTTCCATGCCCCCATGGCATGCAGAGGAATAATTGAAGAGGCTGACGCAAGCGAGCGTTGCCAGCACCGGTCGCTAGCTGGAAGCACACTAGTAAAGCTACTGATAGAACGCCTCACCGTTTGAGGGCGTCTCATTCAACTTCCCTATTCAACGTTTTCTTCCCTAGCTCTTTCAGCTTTGGTGTATTCAGGGACTCCGTGCTCTCTCTTTGACCTTTACTCGCTCATATTCGTTTATGAATGGGTTCTGACTCATTCGCGATGTACTGGGAGCCCATTCACCCTAACAGACGGATTTGCAAAGAGGCTGTCCTAACGTACACCCATCTCGTTAGATTTTCTTTTTATTCACGGATTCCGTCTCAGTGTCCATGTCAACTCAGAAGTCTACACCACCAAACGGTCACATTGGTTTCTCTGTTCATTTAACGAGTCTGTAGCCGTCTTACTGTCGACGCCACCGATCACGGCTGCGCTTCATCGACATCGTTTGTGCCTCCATCAAATTCACTCCCTATGCTTCTGCCTAACCGACTTACAGCACTTATTGACCGACACCGAACAGCAAACCCCACCACAGATCTATATTGCCTTTCCATGCACTTGCAGCTTAGACAATGTAATCCACGCAGGACCCCCTCCGCCAGAAACAACACGCGCTCTCAAGCGCTAACACGGATGTTCATTAATCTACCTCTTCTTCATCCCTCGATTTCTTCCAAGCATACTCGCTTGGGCAATGCCTCGGGAACCCAGCACTTTCCCCGGAATGGAAAAACACATCGGCAGACAATCCGTTGAGTGCACCCATGGAGTATATTATACCGCAACTCCCTGTAGCAAATATCACCAAACATTCCATTACTATTCATATTCCTACCCTCCAAGCAAGAGCTCAATTCCACAAGATAATTAAATCACGACAACGTTCGCGAGGTCACTCTTCCGGAGACGATTTGCTAGCATATTATTGCTAACAAGTCCACCCCCGTTCATGGTTATCCTCACGTGAAGGACAACCGTCGCAGATGACTGGGAACTTTTTGATTGCAGATGACTAGGAACTTTTTGATTGGATTTTTCCCCTAAGCTTACGCCTAAACTATAAACAGCACCAATTGAAACAAGTTTCCCTCGTAAGGCTCGGCCGAGACCTTCCGTCGTGACATCTTCAACGCCTTACTTCTTCAGGCCTTTATCCTCGACACAACGTAAATCTATTGCCATGTTCTGAGATTCGCCACCGATGTACCTCGCGGAGATTCCACCACCTCCACCACCTTCAACCATACTATAGTCGCGTTTTAGGAATGTCGAGATGCTGCCCAGATTCGGCAAAAATATCTTTGAATCGAGTCGAACAAAATGACCCCCTACGAGCAGCTGCACGCGCAAATGCCTTATCGCAGGCGTTTATCGCAATGGACGCATCCCCCTACCCATATCTGCAGATCATCAGTGCCTCCCGGCGTACCCCGATGAAGGGACTCCATTACTCCAAAAATCTTGTTTGGCGGGCAGCGAACGTCTAAATTTCCTAGATCCAAACTTTTGGATCTCTGACAAAAACAGAATTTCTTGAACTACGCTACTACTTTTAATTCTATTCCTATCTCTCCAACACAAAAAGACGTAACGTGAGAAATTTGGTCGAGGTAGCCAGTGCTGTTTTCTCGGCGCAGAGCTCCGGAATGGACGGTAAGCCCACACACTAGGTAATGGGCCCTTCCCCGGTATCTCTCCAATTTAGCTTCGTCCAGGCAGCTCATGGAACTGTGGAAGCAACAGATGGACAGCTATTACACTGCTGAGCTTCTACCGCTCCACAAGTTCTTGTCATATCAATTACAAACGTCGCGGCAAATCCACATAGGCTCTGTTACAACGGAAGGAATATCACCGTCTGCTCAATTTTGTTTCCTTTCCAGCTCCGAGTCGAAGGAAAGAGCCCCAATCACTTCAGTGAATCTGCACTGCATTCTAAAAGCTTTTTTGGTCACCCACCCCGACTCATCCACCCACAGAAAAGCTGGGCGAATAACGAAATACAGCGAAGTTCGAAATGCGAACTTATTGAACACCTACTCCTTCTATGCTCGCCAACACTAACCTCACTAACGAGCAGGCGAAACAGTTTCGCATCGAAGAGAACCGAAACTCAGAAACTACGGTAAGGATAGTTGCAACCATCTCATGAGTGAGATTTTTCATTCATTAAATCTATCACTACAGCGCCGTAGAACATATTTCAGACGTGTGATCAAAGAGCAAAGTGATTATGGTAGGAGACTGCATGACAAATAGAAGAGGCCATGCTTGAACGATTAAATAGGAGAGCCTGGGATGGCCATGCTTGGACGATTCCCAGTGACTATACATGTTTACAACGGAGACGTCATCTCGAGTTTACACTCGAGCAGCACGATTAGGCGTTAAAGGCATCATGAGCCTTATCATGACGGAGGAAAAATTGCGCGCTCCTGACACCAGAACGAGCTCGACGCATTGCCGACTGCTGAGCGCAAGCCCCGGCCTCCGTCCTACCTTGGATTATAGCACACTCCCGCCGATAAGGCACACTCTGCAACAAGATTCACTCTGTTCAGGCTGATTACCTGTGTGACTAATAAATATGATGAAGAGTGCTGCAGCTTCTTACATAGTATGCCGTGCGTAGTCCACTGCCGAATTTATATAAACAGGAGACTGGTTGTTTTGCACAATACAAAACCTATTTCCTCCTATTGGTAGATCCTTGACGGCAGACAGTTTCCAAAAGATTTAGGCGGGTCCATTGCCGAAAACTAATATATAATTTATAGACAGGAGACTGGTTGTTTTGCACAATACAAACCCTATTTCCTCCTATTAATAGATCCTTGACGGCAGACAGTTCCAAAAGATTTAGGCGAAGTATCCTCTATTGCTACTCTTAACGCTCTCGACTACGAAAGGAATCTCAATACTTCTGTCTACCTCTGATTATATAGGACTTTGAACACGAGATCGATTGTCACCCACGCCAAAGACCCAGCTTCTTCCAGCAGTAAAATACTCGAATAGAAATCTTCTCCACAGTGATTATGCGACGTGCCTATCCTCCCCAGAAAACCCTCTGACCCTCTGAAAACCGACAAATTATATTTTGCCCTTCTATAATATCGTCCCATACTTTTTTTTTACTAGAGAACCCACTACTTTCAGCGAGTGAGTCCTTAGAGAGGAATACGTCAAAAATCTCTAGAGGAACATCCTTTCAAAAAAAGAGGGACATCACCATGGAAGCCTCTCTTAACAGGAGATAAAGCTAAACTCTTACTTCGCTTTCTTACAGGGCTATGTACACAAGATTATAGAAACAGTGTAGAATCGATCAAAGAAAGAAGGTATCGAGGAGACGATCGTTCCGCGGAAGAACGATTCATCCTGCTTTGGCTCCCAATACGCTACCATCGCAACAACTCTCACGCCGCAACTCTGACCCACTCTGTTAGGATCTATTTAAACTCGATGTGTAGGTGCCTGCCGAGAGATAAAGAGATGATATGATGATTGATATTATGGATTTTTACAAGGTAGGAAGGTTACAGTTTTCCGTACACAGCTGTTTACTACCCGCCGTGATCGTATCAGGAACGCTCTCAAGGATGATAAGTGCGTTTTGCCTGCATTTGAGGGTTTGACGAGTTCAAATCTTTCCTTTAAGCCTATACGTATATTAACACAACGCTGTTGGGTTGAAGACGAAGAGAGCCCTTAGGGGAGCAAGGGGATTCAACGTTGATTGCTGTCCTTCCTAGTGAATTTCGGTAGTATAGCGAGATGGCGTCAAGTCTTCTCTGATAAATTCGCTGTCAAGGGTCCTGGACTGATCATACTTGCTAAACCACAGAATAAGAGTCAATTGGAGATATTCTTAGATATGCTACGGGAGCTATTTGAGGAGAAGTTGCTTCAATGACAGTCTTTGAAACATGGGATATGGTGCCATCCGCCGCGCTGCTCCCACCAGAAATAGTAGAAACAGGATTTCCTGCGGCTCTATACGCGCGGACAAGCGCTCCTGGATGGCTAACATGACACAGCACTCGACCTTGTTGAAGTCAACACCATTCAAAACAGGTGATTATGTCGTTCTAGCAATGTCGCACTTTTACAGGGAATCATCTGAAAATCACACCCTAAAAAGAATAGGTGAAAATGTAGTTGGGGGGGGGGCCACCTATCACAATGTCGGCATATCAAGAAATGAACTCAATGAAACGCGTTATGTCGTGTTATATCACGGACATGCTTGTTTTTAAATAAGGGCTCTCGTAGGGAAGGAGCACCGCGGTGGGCAAGTTCTCTTTCTTTTTTTTCTTTTTTTTTGCAGGAGGTAATCATCCTAGCCACCCAGGTGCTCCTACCCTACCTAGACTTATTTGGTAAACTAAATGTCCTTAGCGGAACCCGCATAAAAGAGCTAAGCTGGTCGATTCCCATCATCCTCAACGCATCCGATACAGGGCTAATATAACAAGGAATAACACGTCAGACTGAGTTCATTTCTTGATATACTGACCTTTGGATGGGTGCCCCCCCCCCAACTACATTTTCACCAAAGAATAAAACCGATAATGCGGTCATCACTCTGAGGCCGGCGCCCCGCATTCTCAAGAGCCTATGGCAATACGTGGGATCTTAATCAAAACGATCGAAATGGGTCCGGTCGGAAGAGAACACGATGCTCAGATTCCATAAGATGAAAATACGAGTATCTCACTCACGCCACTTAAAGCAGGAATGACGTAGTTGGAAGAGCTCAGTTATGGAGTCCTGTAACATACGCGGCTTGCCGAAATTATGATGACACAAATATTGCATCGCCGAAGACCAATATCAGAATAAAAACAAACCCTCATCGAATTTTGCATACTATGTGATCTCCTATTACAAGAGAAGGTTGAAACTGGGATTTGTTGCCTACTGCTTCCAATCATTCCCAGGAACGAAGAGAGAGTGCGGCGAGGTGGCACGCAGTCAGGATCAACGAATTGATCCCGTGTTTTTCAGAACGCCTTCTCGAGACCATTGCAGTTCTTGTGTAGTCTAGCGTATGCTCGAATTCTGAGTTGACCACAATGAGGACTCCATAAAATTTAGGTCGAGGCCCCTCGTAGGCTACTACTCGAAGGCTGTGAAGTCGGAGAGCTTCTTCCTGAGTTCCTGGACAATCTCTAATCTTTGGTCAGGATCTCTATCTTGACAGTCTGTCCTCTTTGGATCGCCAAAGTGTCCTGCTGTGCACTGCAAGACGTGTTTCCGACTCGACGGTGATGTCTTCGAGGACCATCAGAGAAAGTTAGTGAGCCTTGCGCTGCATCACTTCATTTTCTTTTGTCTTCGCAGTCTTTCATTGAAGCTCGCCCTTCTGATCAAGACCTTTTAATCATGAATATCCTTTCGTAGGTGTACAGAAATTCAACAGGACGATTTCTTTAATCGGAATGGCATGTGAGCCTCATTTTCTTTTCTTTAGCTTGCCCGCTCAAGGAATGACTTCTCGTTTCATGAAGGCTTCGCTGTCTAGGTGAGTTGTCTAGGTGACCTTTCTTCGAAAAACTTCATGAAATTTCCATTACTTTGACCAACTTCCGGGCATAGTTATCTCCATTGCACAGCAGATCTTCGATCTGTTTCTTTAACCTCCCCAATGAATAAAACCGTAAGCCTCCTATCTCTATCCTCCCGATCTGCAGCTATTCCTTACTCTTCAGAGAGTTTGATGGTTATGGAGAGTGGTTTGATGGTTTGATGGTTTGATGATACCAGCTACCTCGATACATTGAATGGTCTGAAAAGTGTTCATGCAAATAATGATTTATTCTCGATGTGAGGACTCTTCCATCATTTTCAAAATCTACCGAGCGTTCAGTACCTTAGGAAGGAGATTATGTGATTCACCTTGATAAGCAAGAAAACGAAAATGTTCGAACTCAGAAAAATTGTTATGAGCGTTTACGCGCGCAGTCATCATGATTCCCCTGCATGGTATAGAGGGCTAGAAGTTCGGCCTCGCCCACAGGAGTTCCTAAAAAGGTGTATCGACCACTAGTAGGTACACGGCGAAGAAATGGGCTGCAGGTTATTTCACTCTGCTAGTCTCTGTTCCTCCGGTAGCCTATTAGTAGGTGCCGTGAACTCTGATATACAGTAGCGCTCAATTGTCTTCGGCCGAGCGCTTTTTCAGTCGCACTTTTCAGTCGTAACTTCTTTCCTACTGGATCTAATCATACAAAATCTTGAGATGTGCAGCATGGGTGTATTGCGAATATTTACCATTATTAACCTACAATCTAATTATGTTCCAAATATCCCAAAGAGCTTGAACTTAAAATCAACTGGAAATATATATGATGTTCCTTCTGGGAGTTCATTCCTTTTTACTATTCTAAAGTGTACGGGCGCTAATGTCGAACACAGTGAAGGAGAAAAATGCACATAAGGTACGAATAACTGCAGATGTCACAATCGCACAACCTGTCTGCGGAGGAAAAGCAGAAAGCATACATAGAGTTAACCGGAGGGAAGAGTGCGTGGCGGTTACCACGGAGCTGGCGCCCTTTGCAGCACTGTGTGGGTTTTGACCTACTCCTCTCGGCGGGGCGGGGTCGGGGGCTTATACAGTAATCGATAGGAGTTGATTGGGAAGGGATCAGCGGCGCGCTCGACCTTGCGTGGCTTTTGAGGGAGCTTGATCTACGTGATCAGCCTCTTGGAGGCCCCTGAAGCAAGTTGACCCGAGGCTCACCCTATTTAAACCGCAGCCACACCAGCTTAGGGTGATCGGTGGACCCCAAAGGTCGACTGTCCCAAAGGTTAGTTACCATCTTTCGACTTCCTAGTAGTCCGCGCCCTTTGAACTTTCTTTGTAGGTTGAAATAGTGCTTGATCGGATGGTTTCTCAAATGCCTTTTGTCTTTCCAGGCTCCGAGGAAGGTGAAGGCACCGAAACGTCAGCCTAATAAAGTTTGTTAATATCTCGGTTGTACAGCTTAAAGAGTCAATTTCAAANAGGGAGCTTGATCTACGTGATCAGCCTCTTGGAGGCCCCTGAAGCAAGTTGACCCGAGGCTCACCCTATTTAAACCGCAGCCACACCAGCTTAGGGTGATCGGTGGACCCCAAAGGTCGACTGTCCCAAAGGTTAGTTACCATCTTTCGACTTCCTAGTAGTCCGCGCCCTTTGAACTTTCTTTGTAGGTTGAAATAGTGCTTGATCGGATGGTTTCTCAAATGCCTTTTGTCTTTCCAGGCTCCGAGGAAGGTGAAGGCACCGAAACGTCAGCCTAATAAAGTTTGTTAATATCTCGGTTGTACAGCTTAAAGAGTCAATTTCAAACTAAAGGAAGAATGCCGAGATTCATCGACAGTCGCACATGGACATACATAGAGTCATCCTAGTTCACTGGAAATTCGTTTTGAAAAAGGAGAACTATCAAGGAAAAATGTAAGGTAATCGGACAATGTGACGAAGATGGTAGCTGTGACCTGCATAGGAACAAACCTTAAATTTGCTGTACTCCTCGACAGAATGACCAGATTCCCCTGCGCGACGTCCGCTCGGGCCACCAGAGGTGACACCAAGAATGTCATGTAGTTTCCTGTGTCCTGGTCCACGATAACACTTGTTAAAGCAGTCACGGGTAGTCTTACAGTAATAGACTCCGTCTATACAAGAACAACATATCAACGAGCGGATAGTACATAACGAAATGCATTTTAAAAGTGAAACCTTCAGTTTTTCCAAAGTACTTATGGGTCTTCGGGCCAATGTCTAATAGCTCCTTCGGTGGCATTCCTAGCACTTCGACAATCTTCATCATTTGATCCAACTCCGATGACCCAGCAAAAAGTGGCTCTCCTGTGTGCATCTCCACTAATATACAACCTAAAATCACAGAGCATGTAATATAGTTTCCTGCGTCTTTGTGCACGATAACACATGATAAAAGCAGCACCCGGTAACATCCAAAAAATCATCAAAATAAACTCAAAATCGAAGTTAGTGACCAACGATGGTTTTTCGCGCCAACATAGTATCATTGTTTAGTATCAACAGAGATGGGGGAGAAACGCTCGAAATAATTTTCATTACGGGTGTCTGTCGCTGGTGGCCTTGGTATGAGTGCACTGACAAGAAAGGTCTTTCAGGGCGTGGGACGCTTTTTAAAAATGGTTTTTTGCATGGTATAGGGGCATGAGCGCTGAGTATAGAACTATGTTCCATTTCCGCTTAATGGCCTTCTGAAGGGCAAAAAAAGGGTGGAAATGATTTTGTCAGAAGTTGCCGTTTTAACCCACTAAGCGTCGTTTGTTTAATTCATGGCATCGGCTGTCCACACAGTAGAAGGCGCCAGTGGACTGCGCATTGGAAATAACGTGAACAGTAGCCAAAAAAAGGCCACATGTTGAAAAGTGCGAGGTAGTTTCATATGTGCTCTCCATGGTTGAGCTGCTGGCAGCGACGGATGGTGTGGGGGATAGCGATACGACTTCGAATACGGACGACTGGGCGGGTTGATGGTTCGGATCCCCGAGGCTTTGCCGTTTTTGCATTTTATGCTGCCACCTCCAGATTGGCTCCATATTGCACCAGGGCCAAAGCAAGTGCCTGACTGATCATGGTCGTGACCAGGACCAGCGATAACCTCTACAAGTCGTTAGAATTTGATGTGTGGAGCACTATCAGTGGAGGAGCTTCCAGGCCTCACACAGGGGTATAAAGAGGTCTCTTCATTTCAACTATACAAGTGTTGTGATGGCCTACGGAAAAACAGGTCCACATACGGCGCGGCCCACGAATGACATCCACGGAGGGCCTCCAGGTTGGGATAGCGAAAACGAAGTATCCAGACAGCCTCCTTTCACTGCTCCCTCAATCGCACCACCTAGAGTGAGTGTGCCAGTCTTTACTGGGAAGGAAAAAGAGTTCCCAGAGTTCTGGGCTGTCTATGAACAACTTGTGCACAACAACCCGACACTCAGCACAACCGAAAAAATGTTCTCGCTGAAAGAAAACCTCCAGGGCAAATCGGACAAGTCAATTCGAGGTATACAGTCGATCCCTCAGAACTACGAGTGGATGATCAAAACGCTACACAAGAAATATGGCAATAAGCCCGCCAACAGGGCCCGCATAGTACAACGACTGAATGAGTTGCCAAGAGCCTCTAGAACAGCGGAAAGCTGTGCAGAAGGTGTTTAACGACATATGCACGCTTTTAAATCAGATGTTCTCTACAGGACAGAATATACGAGCTTGCAAAGTTGCCTTATGGACAGAGGCAATCCTAAACAAATTCCCCAAAGATATTGTAGAGCCGGTACTCCTTAAAATGCGAGAGCACGATGATCTCACAGTGGATTCCATTTTGGACTTCATCAGCGGCGAGATATCCGGCGTACGTTCAGTCAAGACTCCGACCCTATGATCAAGCGAACCGAGAGAGTGCGAATCGCACAAATAACACAACAAAACTCTGCGCAATTTGCGAAACTAGTGGTCATTTCACATGGCAGTGCCAATCCAAGCTGCCCGTAAGCATGAACAGAGAAATCGTGGCTCTAAAGCGCCTCTGCTGGAAATGCTACTCGCCAAAACACACAAGTGCACAGTGCTCAAGAAATAATTGCCGCCTATGTGGAAGGATGCATCATATCAAGCTGTGTTTCACGACCGAAAACGCAGCCGAGCATAGTAACTCAGAGCACAACACACCTTCGGTCAGTGAAGAAGAACAGCGCGGCCAAAGAGTTTTCGCCAAGCGAATGAGCACTACGCCAGGGAAGCCGTATCCCGACACGGATCCACAACCGCGCCAAAAGCACACTGCCAACATACACATTGAGTGGGAAGACATATCCAGAAGACGTTGCTGAATTTGACCAACTCCGGTATGGGGAAGGAACGACCGAACATCACACCAACATAGATTGCAACGCCTTGTCGCCGAAAAATGAGCAAATAGCTCTAATGACAGCCGAGGGATCCATCTGGAACCACGGTACGCAGAGCTTTGAGAAAGTCATTTTTTCTTTGACACTGGCACTCAGAAGACGGTAATTCAGGAAGATCTCGCATGTCGCTTAAAGCTGCCTACACTGAAAACAGAGACATGCATCATGTCTGGTATAGGAGGAACAACTGAGACATTCCGAAGTAACATCGTGCACGTAAAGATCGGCGCGGCCTACGGATGAGATTTGGAAATACTGATACAAACAAAACCTATACTGACAAATGGTTTCCCTGCGGTCAAAATAGGCCCCGTCGATCAGCAGTTTCTCGAAAAACGGAACCTCCTCGTCTGTAATCCAAATGTAAGAGGGGAGCACCACATACCCAACATCTTGGTAGGTCTAGACCACTACTACAGTTTCGTCCTCGACAGCGGCGAGCATCTCACGACTCCTTCAGGCTTGCGAATAGCTAATACATTTTTCGGCCCTACACTGTATGGGCGTGGATTAACTGATATAAGCGGTGGCACCCTCACAACTTCTTCCCTTTCCTACAATATGACAGCGATCGAAGAGACGGAAAGAGAACTGCTCAGTAAACTTTTCGAACTTGAGGGTCTGGGAATCACCTCCGATGAATGCACAGGGAACAACAACTTCCTTGAAACTTCAAAAAATACTCTGATCAAGTTTCATTCGTACTCTGGTCACGTCTGGTCACGTCACAGCTCCAATTCCGTTGAAAAGCACTGTGCAAAATCTGGCAGACAACTACAGTACAGCCTCACAGCGGTTGATGAATCTTTACATTCATCTAGAAGAAAGCACTACTCAAAAGGAGTGGTATAGCAAAACACTCAAACAGTATGAAGATGACGACGTCATCGAACGAGTGGAAGATAAGGCTCCTGGCTCCGTTGGGGTGTACTATATTCCCCACTCAGGCGTGTGGAAACCTCACAAGCAAAAAGCATTGCGTGTTGTATTTGTCGCCTCCTCGAAACGCAAAGGACAACTCTCCCTCAACGACAACACCTATAAAGGAGAATCACTCGTGAATAATATTCGTGACGTCCTCATAGCAAGTAGAACATGCAAGATCATATTGGTGTGTGATATCGAAGCAGCCCTCACTCAAATAAGACTGGAAGAAAGTCATAGAGACCTTTGCAGGTTTCTTTGGCTCAAAGATGCTAGCAAGTCCGCTACTCAAGACAACATCATAAAATACTGATTCAAGAGAATCCCTTTCGGAGCGAAGCCCTCGCCCAGTATTCTGAATAGGTGCCTTCTTTCATTCTTGCAATGCAAAGATAACGACCTAGCCAAAGATATCGACGAAAAACTCTATGTCGACAACATACTCCTCTCGGCGGATACTCCATCAGAAGCTCTCAAAAAGTACCACGAAAGCAAAGCATTGCCTGCAGAAATCGGAATGAACCCCAGAGAGTACGTATCTAATTCAAACGAAGTCAATAGTGCCATTCCCGTATATGGAGCCCCTAGCGGGACCATAAAATTACTGAGAGTAACCTATAATACCGAATCGGACGAATTCACGCTTGAGCTCAAATTCCCTGACAACAAAAATTTGACGAAAAGTGACGTTCTCAGTCAACTGAATTCCATATATGACCCGCTAGGAGTAGCAGCACCTCTAACAATCCACCTGAAACACATAATGAGAAAGATACACGACCGCACTATCGAGTGGAAAGAGCCAGTCTCGAAAGACCTGGCTGATATCTGGAAAGACACCGGTTCTAAATTGAACAGCATTTCTTTATCAGTCCCTCGCTTCTCTTTCGAAGATAACATTGACTCATTCACAATCTGGGTATTCTCAGACGCCAGCACTCAAGCATTAGCAGTGTGTGCCTATTTCCGAAACGAACATACCGCTTGAACTGTTCGCCATACTCATGGCAGTGCGTCTCGGAAAGGCAATTGTCGCAGCCAGCAAAAAGCCAGTTGCCCACATCAATATCCTAAGCGATAGTGAGATAGCCTTATCTTGGGTAACAAGTAAAGGCAACTTTACGGTCTTTGTGGAAAACCAGAGGTACCGTATTATGAAGGTGAAACAGGCTGTAGAGACCCAAGGAACGTCAATAAATTTCTGGCATGTTCCAACAGACAAAAACCCTGCCGACGCTGGAACGCGTGGAACGGACTCAGAACACATCCACAAGCTTCCATGGATTCTTGGGCCAAACTGGCTTCGTGAAGCACAAATACCCTCCCCTTGGTATTAAAAATCACAACCGCGAGTGACACCCTCGAGGCACAGGATGATGATGCGGCGGATATAAATACGACAAGCTTGCACATCGCAAGAACATCTCCACCCGATTCACCAGCAGCCTAGGGTCTCCTCTCACTTGCTCGCTTCTCTCGCCTAGATAAGGCCATACGGATCTTGGAACATACCCGCTGACGAGTTTTCCATGAGCGAATCATACTGCTTGCAGACCTACACAAATCAATTTCCGTAGAGGACCTTCGCAAAAGGTTCGCTCAGAAACAAGTCTTTCGCGACAACGCAGGCATCATACGGCATCAGTCCCGGTTGCAGGACTCGGTCTTCCCCGAGGACACCAAAAATCCTATCTATGTCGACAAGGACTCCGACCTAACGAGACTCATTCTCAGTGATATCCATCACGAAAACGCACATAGTGGCAAAGACCACACGTTGTGTATTGCGAGAGCACGGTTTTGGATACCACGACCGTCAGGTGCCTTCAAAAAATGGCAAAACAATGCGTTACATGTGAAAAATGGCAAGGGCCTCCGTTCGGCGTCCCGGAAATGCCATCAATACCAAAGATAGTCATTTGGACGAAACCTTTCGATAAAATCAGATGCGACTTCATGGGACCATATCAGATCAAATAGTACAATAAGTGCTACATCTGCCTTTACACATGCCTCACAACCAGAGCTGTTCACCTCGAAGTGGTGGAAGACATGTCAGCAGTAGCGTTTCTTCATTCATTCAAACGCTTCATATCTCGACGTGGCATTCCCAGACTAATCCGTAGCGACTGCGGCTCCAACTTTACACTTGGGCAACGCGTAATAGAAACCATGTTTGGTTCGAATCCTGACACAGGCGATGCTAGCGAAACCTGCGTAATGTCATATTGCGCTACACATAGAGTACAATGGATATTCAACCCCCCCCCTGAAGCACCGTGGATAGGTGGCGCTTAGGAACGCCTGGTTGGCACGGTCAAGCGCGCTTTCAATAAATCAGTGGGAAGAAGGAAGCTGAATTACACAGAGTTCCTCACGATCATAATAGAAATCGAAGCCATACACGGCCACTCACAGCTTGTTCAGCCAACGTTGAGGACATACCCCTGTGGCCAGTTGACTTCTTACAGAAATCGCTAAAATATGCACTTCCGGCTTCTGACCACGAAGAAATCGACGATCCCACTTTCGATCCGCAACTAATACAGTCAGTCACCCAAGCTAAACAGGCTCTCGAAAGCAGCGAACAGATAGCTCAAAAGTTCTGGGAACGAAGGCACATGGAATACCTGACAGCATTACGCGAGGTCCAGCGCTCGCGACTGAAGCAACGAAGCAACGTCGGCTTGCACGATCAAGAGAGCCAACAGTTGGGGAAATCGTCCTGATAGAACAACAAAATATTCCACGTGGTTGTTGGTGCTACGGGAAAATAGTCGAACTTGGAAAAGCACGGACGAACAAGTACGATCACTTAAATATTGCTGCCTAATGGACATGTATAGCACAGGCCACTCAAGAAGCCGAAGCGAAGTTCAGGAGTCACCAAAAGACAACAGTAGACCCCCTGAACAACAAACATGCGAAAACAATCCGACGGAACACCGCCCTTCACAACAGGCCAAACTCAAGGCAAAGAAAGTAATACAAGATGCGATAAGATCATTGAGTACCAGCAATAAACCAAGACTCAGTTGCTACCGTCAGTCATACCCGCACCACACATTTCACTCCTCATGATCCTGCTCCTGAGCTCCTGTGTAGACGCCTATTCGCCACTTCTGTGCAAGGACGGAATGATCAGGGTATTTCCCCCTGAAGGCACGTTTGAGATTTGCATACAAACCACCTGCAAACGTTTCCCAGCAATGCCGTCTGATTTCTCTCTCCAACTGCCATCGACAACTGCGAACAACAGCATATCTGTCACTATGAGATACACAGAACAAACGTCACTGAAGGAGTTTCACATCACTTGTTCCCTTCCACATATTTGTAGCACTCCCATGAACATGTTTTCGAAGCAACTAACTGGCAATCCCCATTGCTGGCCTATAAGGGCACTCGTATCCGTTGCGTCCATTGAGTACGCAATTGTGTCCGTCCCTCTTCTCGTGCTGAAAAGCATACAGCTGCGACGACAGGCGTACAGTGAAAGTGGCTTAACAGCCAGCACTGCTAATCGTCACACAGTCATCGAAAGATCAATTCCCCGCGACAGAAACACAAAGATGAGCGCGCAACGCCGCAGCGGCTGTGCTAACGAAAAATCGACCTCAAAACATTTAGTCCGCAGCGCCTTGACATCATCGTTGCGGTAACCTTTGCATTAGTCATGCTCTGCAGGCAAGCAGCAACATGCCAACATGGACATATGAGGCACTACGCTGAGATTATCTGCAATTCCAGCGGTAAATGCTCAAAGGAATCCAACAGGGAAATCTTGTTCAACGAGATCAATACACAAATGTGTGTCACCATTTTACATGCCAATAAACCAATAGGCAAGCTCACTCTCCAACGACTTGCAGTAGATGCCATGTTCGACTCCCAATGAACCTCGGCATAGTTCCAAATTTATTTGGTTTCCACCTTTTTGGGCTCCGAAGAAGGCGAAAATCGCCGAAACGTCAGCCGATTTATTTGTATTACTGAACCTCGTGTTCTGTTTAATAGAATAAAGCTGGATTGACTTGCAGTAGAACTACATTGTTCCCCTCGCACCCCGATGTTCACGAGAGACACTGACTACGCGGTCTTCAGCGTTGGCAGATGTGCATTCATGGGATCATGTGTGGGACAGACGTGCTCCAGAGTTCATCCATCAACGATAATTCCGGAGTTGACCAACGCATCCCAATATCCAGGATACTCGGGATGCGAGGAATCATGCGGTGGCATCCTCTGCGGTTGCCCGACACTTCTACCATCGTGCTCATTTTATCGCGTTGCGCACATTACTAGATCCAAGCTTGTCTACGAAATTGTGGAATGCATGGGATGGAAACCCATAGTACAATTGCGGGTGCACTTCACCTTGTACAACACTAACATTTCCCGAACTCTTGCTCTCAGGCCGTAGATACCGCAGCAGATAGACGGCATCTCTATCACCATGATATCGCTCACAAGGCCGACAAACCCTATTTTGCACAGGCAATTCGCGATAGCCAGCAGTGAAATTTTGGTTGTTCCGGAAGGTATAAGTTTCCGGTGGAGTGTCTCACAAGAGCACAAGCTGCAACTAGCTTCCACCTGTGCAAGAACCGAATGATATGCGACTGTAACGTAATGAGCACGCCAACTCGATGTGACTGTCCAGCTGACACTATAGGGCATGTGAGAAAAGACGTGTCCAACATACTTCCAATCTCGACTCCTTTCATAAGAGTGCAGAGAGGCATAAACAATTTCATCGTCGCGCACTCCGCAAGGGAAGAAATGGCAATCACCATCGAGTCCAAGTTCATCAAAAAAAAGTGCCGAATACGTAATGTTCCAAGCATGTGAAGTTTTCCTTGGACCACTCACAGGGTGTTATAGCTGTCTGGAAGGCGCCGTGACGCATGTCTCTTGCTTCACGAAAACACCGACATGGGTAATCGTTCTTTGCGACGATCACTCCTCGATCGAATGCGATCCTTCCAACAAATCAACACAAGTCAAACTTGACTTTCATCGCGCAATCATTGCCCAGGACTGCCGCGCTGAGTGCCACAACAATCATACCAGACTAGAACTTCACGGTATCCTAGCTTATATGCCTCACCTTAATGAAACTGAAATCCTAGCCTCACATGAAAGAGCGTCGTGGATCGCGCCTTCAAGTTGGTTCCGCGATATCAGCGTCCCTGACTTGGGACCGCTTGCGGCGATTGCATCAAGTCACTGGAAATCTGCCCTCGCCATATTCGGCACAACCGTGCTTCTCGGCGTGGCGACATATTTTTTCGGACCAATTGTTATCCTCCTTGCATTACGACTACTGTTCATAGGCTTCGAGCTCTCGGCCAAGTTAGTATCAGCGCTCCTCCTCGCAGCTTGTGAGGTCGTTAAAAACGTATGTAAAAAGTAGAACGTGTAAAACTTAGCTAACATTTCAATGAAATGAATGTATAGTTATAGCTTTCACGTTGTACGCTGAATCTGGTCCCTAGATTACCCACCCTTAGTCAATACCTGATAATCGGTGTTCACTAGCCTTGATCTATAGCTGCTGTAGCTTCATGGTCAGCTTCCAATGAGTCATCCTCCTCGATCATGGACGAAGCGCGCGTCGCTCGGCATACTGAAGCTCGTCACCTGGCATAGCTTTTTGGGTGCAAAAAAAATAAAGGAGGACACAGTCGCAACTGTAGGGCAGAAGACATTGACCGCGACATTCGGCTGATGGAGCCAGCGCATCGCACTTCAATGGAGTCCCTTACCCCAACCGTCAACCGTCTCTCCGTTCGTCTAGAACAGATCTATTCCAAGATAACCCATATTCACGACGACATCCACATGCTGATAGAGCGCATCGCTCCAACGTCCAATTGTGAATTCTGCCCTCTTGACGAGAACATCGACCATCACCATTCCGCCGACTGCTACAATTATCCTGAATCGTTCCTCCGAGCCATAAGAGCCACCGAACTGCACCTATGCGGAAGATGCTTGCGTCCTATCCACGCTGGAAGTTGCAATGCCACTTGCGCTTCTTGCCGTGGCGGACACAGCGTCCTCCTATGCGGGCAGAGCACATCATAAAAGCAACGACGTTTATGATCATCTATGGCGGCTATTTTTCCTAATCGTTCCCTATTCTACTCCCTATTCCACCCACTGCACTCGCCCGTCGTCGTCACTTCCCTCGGCTGATATTCTTCTGCTGACATTCAACCTTCACGCCTCGATCGACATATTCATTTCTGCCGCAGTGCTGCATTCGTCGACCTTTATTCTGAGCGTCACCGATTCCTGCTGCACGCCACCTCATTCGTTTCTCCTGCGGAATGGTATGGCTAGCAGTGCCGGTGGAGTTGCGGTGGTTTGTGGTTTTATGCTCTATGCAGTGCGCCCGAAGCCGACTGGAAGAGATGTTTGATATTCTATGCTCTCTATTGTTTGGTTGTATGATTAATTGTGCTATTCTTCGGTAGCTCGTTCGCGCCTTTCCCGCGGGCGGAGTGTCGTGGTCAACCACGACTTCTCTACTTCTCCATCTCTTATCGTTCGCTTATTGTATCATCATATACTCATTCGGTAACATTCCTCTTGTTCTTATCCCGTCACATGTGCTGTTCTTAGATGACCATCTGTGAATGCACCTACAACATCTGTAACGTTTATCAACGTATATAAGCGCTCGGAAATAATGTAGCATGCTTTTGGCTCAAATAAACTGTTGCCACTGAACGGTCGATACACATATACACGCAAACACACAAGCACACACACAATCACACACACACAAACACACAAACACTCATACACAAACACACACAATCACACACACACACAAACCAACACACAAACACACACAAACACATATACACACAAACGCACACACACAATCACATACACAAACACATATACGCACAAACACACACACACAAACACATACACAAACACACACACACAAACACATTACAAACACAACCACAAACACACACCCAATCACACACACAAAGACACATACACAAACACAAACACAAGCACACACACACACTAACACATACACACAAACACACATATACACACAAACACGCACACAAACACAAACACACACCCAAACAAACAAACACACAAAAACTCAGTAAAAGATGGCGGCATCTCTTTGCTTCGATATCACACTTGACAAAAGTTATCCGACCACTAGTAGTCTTGGATTCTCATCTAATGATATATCCGCAAAGAAGAAAGCTTCATTGGTAAAGACATTCGACAATGGTGTTATTATGACTCGATAACATTTGTGAGTCCCATTCGAAGCTTTGGTTGCCCATCAATTGAACCTTCAATGGGTCAGCAACAGATCGAGAATTCTAATCGTAGGCATAAGCATCGGCACATTTTTATTACCATTTGCATGACATTTAATTATCTGTCAAGTTCCGCGTTCGAAATAGTGCCACTTGATACGAAGGAGTTTGCCAGTTAGGCGATTATCACAGGTATGTCATAAGAACGAGAGAAGCTCGGCGTTAGCCGGGCGACCCGACTGGTAAAGACATATTCGTCTATTGATAACACCATTACCAGTCATGAGAATTACTTTTTATTTTGTCTCTACATGTGCAGGTGGTTCAGTGGATTTTTATGCCTCCGGTGATAACGGAGTAATGTAACACAATAATATAGTAA
>UZAF01017251.1:30926-51071 GCA_900617895.1 Haemonchus placei | reverse complement strand
CTTCGTTAAGAGTGGCAATCGCCGTCATGTGGAGTTGTGTTAAGGGCTTCATGAAAAACGATACTACTGTGGCCCTGGCATGGTAACTTCGTCGTGGAAAAGCCGGTGATCACCTCGAAAGAGAAGGGCGACAAGGGAAGAAATACCTTGTTATTATTGATAGACTCTGTTATTTAAAAAAAACCTGGAAATCCGAAAGCTCATCATGCAGTAGTAATTAGTGCCCATCACCATTTGGTCAATTTTCTGTGAAACAATAGGGGAACTTCAGGATTCTTACTTAGGCATTTTTATGTGCATGATATCCTGACACATAATCTACAGGATTATACTTTCTGCAATTCCAATTTTCATGCAAGGGTGGACGTGTGATACTGCCCGGAGGAGAAAAAGGTCACCCGAACTGCGCTAGTGTTTGCTAAAAATAATAATGAGTCTGAAATATTAATGCGAGTTTCGAAAGTTTCCCTTTTCTTGCTGAACTTTTCCTTACTAAACTTCAGTGACATAGTTCGTGTACCGTATCCCAAGCTTTTCGCTGTGGGAATCACTGGCACTTTACCAGAGGAGTTCCGGCAGCGAAAAAGCTTGGCAATTTGCCACGGCCTTGCTGAAGCAAATCTTGGGGCCTAACACAACACGACAAACTACCATAGACTCACTCAATTGTATCTGGAAGTTTCATGATATCTATCACAAATTTCCACAAATCTGAACCATCCTAACCTTTCAACCCAACGGCTGTTCTCATAGCCCACCAGGGGACTACCACGCTTGCGATATCAAATGCTGTTGCAAACAAGTGATAAGCGCCGCCCCCTGCCAGTGCGCGCCCGCTCGCAGGTTGGCCGGCGGACTATGAAAGCAGCCAGCAACCTCATAGTACAGAATGTTGTCCAGAAATGACTGCGAAGGGCGCAGACCTCCAAATGGCCTTTTTGTTTTGGGTCTTTGCCAAATAGAAGCACTCCAACAGATCATGGAAAAACTGAATCTTAAGAACGCTCAGAGAAGTAGCAGATGGTTAGGATGTTCTACAAGGCAGGGATAGCCGAAAGGACAAGAGTGTATGCTCACGTTGCACTTGAAGAGAGCGCGAGTTCGATCTCTGTCGAGGAGTTACATGCCCTGCAAAAATTGCAAAAATGGTATCGGTACCAGCGTCACACCCAAGTTGACAGGCCGACTGATGGAGAAACCTAGTCACAATAAATAGGACGTCACCAGGAAGTGGCCAACAGGGCCTCCGCCCGGTGGACAGTTACAGTTACATGCCCCTCCGCCTAGGTGGAATGAATACTTCGACGGACTCCTTGACGAAGAATTCGCCCGTAAGAACAGCTCCTAATTAGAGGCAACGATCGGCTCCATCAAACTCTGGACAGAGGATGAAGTGCGCAGAGCAATAGGAAAGATGAAGGTTAGGAAGGCAACTGGTGCAGATGGAGTACCGATCGAGCATTGAAAGCGCTCGGGGAGCACGGGATAAGGTGGCCCACCCGATTCCTGAACACTGTGACCGCTAAAGGGAGAATTCCAGATGCGTGGAGGAGCAGTACTATCGTTCCCATCTTCAAGCAGGAGGGGAGCGATGAAGTGTCCTCTACCGGGGAATCAGATCGACTGCTCACACGATGAAACTGTACGAGCGAGTGGTCGAATCAAGATTGAGAGGATTGCTCCCAATCTCGCAGAAGCAGTTCCAGTTCATGCCTGGACGGTCTACAACGGATGCCGTCTTTGTAGCTAGGCAGGTTACGGAAAAGTATCGAGAAAAGCGTAGGCTCTGCTAGGAAAGCTATTCCTCGATCTTGAGGAGGCATTCAAACGTCTCCCGCGACAATTCCTCTAAAGAGCGCTGCGAAAACAAAACATTCCAGAACATATGATCTCTCTAGTCAAGGGCATGGACGATGGCTCGAATTGTCTCTGTTGAGGTACATCAGGGATCTGCTCTGAGCCCGTTCCTCTTCCTGCTTGCAATGGAAGTCATCACAAAAGAACTTATTGGTGGGCCACAGGAGGCCATCCCCTACGCTGATGTCATCGTCTAATAGCGGAGAGCAAGGAAGAACCCCAGGACAAGCTCCAGAAATGGCAGAAAGCGCTAGCGGAGAATGAACTCTGGCTCAACGTGAAGAAGGCTAAATTCCTCGGCTCCGAGGAGGGCATGGAGTCAATCACGGGTCACGGGGTAGCCATCGAAAAGGTTCAGGAGTTCCGATACCTGGGTAGGAATCTAGACGCTGATGATGGCGTGGACCAGGCCGTAAAATCCCGAATAAACGCAGCATGGATGAAATGAAGAGAACACACCGGTATTCTCTGCGACGGTGCTCTAGGACTCAAAAGGAAAGGTGCACTAGACAGTGGTAAGGCCCACAATGTTCTACGGCAGCGAGTGTTGGCCCATAAGTAAAACATGAAGGATAGCTTCACTCCACTGAAAGGAGAATGCTCAGATGTGCTTGCGGCAGGACGAGGCGATTGGTTCAGAAATGAAGATGTGAGGCCGGTTAAGCAAACAGCCCCAGTTCAACTGAAGATGAGAGAGCAGCGGTTGCGATGGTTCGCTAAAATGACGGCAGTAGATGCCATAGATAGAATGAAAACGCAGGATTACGCTAGAGAGAAGAAAGAGAAGAAGTTAGGATGTTCTACGAAATGTTCTTGAAGGGTGTGGGAACTTAGGAATGAGCACTCAGTTATCGCGCACTGAAGTACAAAGTAACCTCAAATAAATGCGAAAGTTTAATGGTGCCGTTCTGCCCCCATGCCATCATCAAGAGGGTAAGAAGTAAGCGAGTGGAGAGGATAGTAATGAAGTGAAAAATTCGGAAAAATGGCTTTCAACAGATAAAATCTGTAAAGCAGATATCGAATAAAAACTTGATGTCGTGGTTACTCGTTGCCAAAGGCGTCAAATACCACTTGGCGGAAGAGTTGGACTAACTCACCTTTCACAGACACCTACAGTGGCGCTCAAAAGTCTTCAGTGAAATGCCTTGACGCTTTTTCGTTCATAACTTTTTTCTTAGTAGACTGAATCGCTCGAAATTTGGATGTGTTTAACTAGAGCATATTTTACCCTATCCAACACTATTTGAGTGCAAAGCTACAATATCCACAGGTAGAGCAAGGTGTTTGTTGCGGTAGCAGATTTTGCTAAAACTAAAGTTGTTGACGTCTGCACTTATTCGCACTTATGTGCGTTTTTCTCATCTATTGTGTTCGACGTTATCGCTCGTACACTTTAGACATGACAAAAAGGAAAGAGATTCTAGAAGGACTTTGGCTAATGAGCCAATGGAAGTCTTAACCAGTGCGTGTAATGTGTATTACAGCGTGTTAGTATAAGGATCGACATAATATAACATTCACGGGGTTCATATACACAATATGTGGGCGGTCCTCAGATACCGTATCGTCACTGGACCTTAGGGGGCCCGTGGCGGTACTCAACTCCGGGGGATGAAAGAGCGGACCGCGCCAACGGCAGAATTTAAGCTACCTACTTGATTGCACACTTATGATACCGCCAGGTCATGCCTGTGGTCTCAACTCAAGAGATACTCATGTCAGGTTACGCCTATGGTTAATATGTTGAACTCGCATGTTATCTATCATACTGGTAAAGGCTAGTTCTACTATAAACATCTATATGNTTTTCGAAATAGTGAGGACCATCATAGCCACGAATATGGCGACTGCTATAAAAGCCATCGCGGCTGATTTCCAGTGGTCCATTGCGACATCTAGTAGATGACCCAGATCAGGGTAGTTGAATATATTGACGTAGTTGGCGTGCTCGGTAAGGCGTTTTCCAGCTAGTGTTCTCCAATGCGTGTGGAATGCCAACACTCCTGATATAACGAGGTTGTGCGTTTTTTGCCCGCATTTCACTTGACAGCTATATTTATATCTTGATACTGTGGAAAGAATATTAGCCGTTGTGAGCCGTGGTTGAATTGCATGTTGCGGAGAAAACTCTTTTCAGGCATTCTATTTCGATCATGATCGGACGATTCGGTAACATGAAAGTGTGACTTCAGCTCCCCGTAGACAGTTGTAACATCCTTGAAGTGACGTCGATGTTATATCACAGTTCTCATCGCCAATTATAGACTCGGCATGGCGCATAGCTGAGGTGCTTAGCGTGAGATCGACGGCTGCACTGTGCATAGCTTCCAAGACTCTTCCATGATCGTACTGAACGTAACATTCCGATATGTTCGAGGCACTTCTTAGATTCGAACATCGTAATGCGAAAAAGTCCTCTTCCTCGATTATGGCTACTTCTGAATGATTGGAGTCGACTGATCCGAGGAATACTGTGCCAAGTAAAGGAATAACTGGCATTGTTATAAACTACAGAGTGATGTTGGCGTCCTTCATGACATGCGTTGTTTGGGTGTCGACTGTAATCATTTCAGATCGTTTTCCTCCCTTGATTCCAGTGTAGGTAAACGTTATCAAGGCCGATTCCTGCCATGCTGGACAATAGAATACTTGATAGATCTTATCGTTCTTTGGCTTCGCGTAGGAGCGGGAGAACAGGCATCCTGGCGTGGGGAGAAGGCAACCGCATCCGATTCCACCACAAGACGTAGTGCACCGTGCGTTCCTGGGAATTCGTAGGTGTCGTGTAGCTCCGGGATTTCCGACCTGCTGCTTATGTGTGCACATTTTTGTGAACTGCACGAACAAGCGAGATGACAGCGAGATGACTTGACAGATTCTGTGACAATGTTGACGTCTCTCGTGTAAAAGAGTACGACAGGATTGCAAGTGATGAATACGTGCTGCAGCTGCACTTCCATGCTCCCGACTGTTTGGTTCCTGTTCCGGAGACGAAAGCAAGCTTGAGGTCTTTTTTGGCTCACTGTAATTGTGCTTTCCTGTACGTCAAAGCAGTCGGTTTTGTAAGATGAGCGAGAGCAAACTGTGTTGTTAGCGTTGAGAGTATGTGTGTACTGACACGTTTCTCCGATAGCCGTCAAGTGTATCATTACGATGCTGAAAATTATAACTTCGAGCTTCTTGGTAGCCTAGACAGTTGTCTCATCGGAAAGCTCAGTTGTCTCACCGGAAAGCTATCGTTCGGCTATTTCATTGGTATCCTAGCCCGCATGGACATCTTTCCACGTCGTTTCGAACTTTGCTTGAAGAGTATGTAGCAACCAGTTGTGTAGCATATCAGCAATATTGGGACGAGGACTATTGCTATGGCCATTGCTAACATCGCTACCACCATTCGAGGGGCACAGTGGGGGTTCCCGAGAAATTCTGTGCACATTATGCAGTTGATTCGTTTACAGACGTCGCCCGGTGGGCAGACTATTGTTTCTGTATATTGCCTGGAATCGACGATAGTCCGCCACTGAATAGTGTGCTGGCTGATAAGATGCTCGAATGGTAAGGCGACTTCCGTTATGCTCGCTTCGGCTGGAACGATGGTGCATTCTTTGTAATTTATGTAAAGTTCCGCCTTCGAAGTTAACGTCGTGTTAATTTTCGCTCCTTTGTCGGAACATGATATTGCCGCCGCAGACACAGGATTGAGAAGTGCAAGTGCGCACATGGTGATCATCAAAAGCGCCGATGAGCTCGAATGGGCACTTTTTGGTTCTGCTCTTGAGCCGTTGTAAGGAACCTGGTTTTTTGCGGCTCTTGGCGGTTGTTGTCTAATGACCACGTCAGCTTTCTTGGCTGGTCTGGAGGGCGTCTTCCTCCTATTTCTTTTTGCAACTGTAGGAGATTCATCAGCTTGTTCCTCTGAAGAGCGAGTTGAAGAGTGTATTTCCAGTGGAATGAGACGATTGATCGGCCTCTGGACCACTCTTCCTGTTGAAGTTTGTAGCATGGCGCTCCGAATTTCTCCGTCTCTGCTTGTGATAAGTTCAGTAATCAGGGCCATTGGTCACTGTCCTCTTGGCAGTTGCGAGTCGTCGTCAAGGAGCACAACGTCTCCAACGCGTGGTACCTGGTCGGGGGATCTTGTCTTCTTCCCGATGACTTTGTAACGATCTCGCAATTCTATGAGGTATTCGTTCTTCCATAAGCTCCAAAACTTCTTCGTTAGCTTTTCGGTTGTCGATATAGCTAGCTTTGCTGCTTTCTGGGAGGAAAGTTCGGGAACAGCTTGGAAATCTGGATCACCGTCATAGTTTTCTGACGCGAGCTGGGTTGTTCCGTGCCGTATGTCTTTATAAACGAAGTAGATCGGTCGTAGGGTCTCACATGGGGAGTCCTGGTCTCCGATTGTGGTAAGCGGCCGCGAGTCAACAACACTTTCTACTTCGCAAAGTGTAGTATGTAACAACTCATCCGTTGGCTTTCGTCGACCTATTGTTTTTTGGAGTGATCGTTTGACCGTGCCGACCATCCTTTCCCATACGCCACCCATCCATGGTGATGAGGGAGGAATGAAGTTCCATGTTATTCGATGCTCTGCGAGAAATAGAGACAAATGAGGGTCTTCATCATTGTTGTGATCCTGGGACAGAATATGTTCGGTCAGCCGGAAGTTGGTGCCGTTATCGCTGATTATTTTCACGGGTACTCCTCTCGAGCGATGAATCTTTTGAGGAAGATAAAGCTCTTTGAAGAGAGATCCGTTGCCACTTCGAGATGGACTAGTCGTGTGACCAGGCATGTGAATAAAGCAACATATCGTTTGTAATCTTCTCCGGATGTAGATTTCAACGTGATTGGTCCCATGAAATCAACACCTGTGTGCGTAAATAGAGGTGACTGTGTGACACGTTCAGTAGGCAGAGGACCCATGTTTGGGTACTTGAACGGTGCCGTATTGAATCTTCTGCACGTGACGCAATGCTTCAGCGTCCTTTTGCAAAGTAGCCTGTCTTGCGGAATCCAGAATCGTTGCCTAATATTGAGGAGCAACTGATTAGTTCCACAGTGTGATAGGCTTCTGTGTAGATACTCCGCAACTAGTTGTCCTAGCTTGCTTTGCTTTGGAATATGCACAGGATTAGCAGCTGAAAAACTGAGTTCAGCATTAACAAGCCTGCGAAATTTTCGGAATATGCCGTTTTGTCGGCTCTGACGTTGAGTTTCTTGTTTTGAGTCATCAGCTCAGAACCGTAGATTGCCTGTTCTTGCTGAATGATGAGCTTTTCAGCCTGGACGACTTCTTCTGCAGATATTGCGTTTGTTTGTAACCCAGTTGTGCTGAGAGCCAAGCGTTTACCTTTCGTTATTTCGCGAATGAAACGGGCTGAATAAGCAACTATTCTGATAAGCTTGAGGTAGTTGCTGATGTTTTCCGTCGACCATATCGCTGTTGTTGCCACGCTATTGGCTGCGCAAGAGTATACTTCTTCGGTATTGGAATTTTGCTCATGCAAGTCTTCCGCCTTCTTCACCGGCCATCTATTCGCTGGCATGTTGAGCCAAACTGGACCACACCACCAACGATGGTTGACGAAATTTCCTTCAACTACAATTCGCGTGGCGCAGTCCGCTACATTCTCTTGCGCTGGTACGTGAAAGAATGAGACGTTGCAGGATTCTTGAAGTCTTTTCCAGATTAGACTGATTTTCTGGTCAAGTGTTGTAACTATGGGCGGCAGGCGTCTAGTCCCTTGAATCCAGCAGAGAGCGATTGTAGTATCGCTGAAGATATTAATCTGTTTGATCTCCATGTTAGCCTTCTGTTTGGTTGATTCGGCAAGACTTAGTGCGATGAATATAGATAGAAGTTCTAGGCGTGGTATAGTCTGCTCTCTTTTCATTGGGGCGATCTTCGATTTCGCAGTGAAAAGTCTTGTCTCCGAGATTCCTTTGTTGGAAGTCGATGTTACGTAGATACAGCAGGCATACGCACGTTTAGAGCTATCCACAAAGACTGACATCGTGTTGTCTGATGACTTTTCTACGACCTTCCGTGGTAAGATAATTTCGAAACCACTTATGTTGGATTTAATCTCCCCCCATGACCTCTGATCTTGGCGCGACAGTGGAGCGTCCCAACTGTATTTCTGCTTGTGAAGATCTTGAAGGAAGACTTTGGCTGGAGTCATGAGTGGCGATAGCAAACCGAGTGGGTCATAACAGAAGCCATTTATTTGGCTCGGGACCGTTCGCTTTGAGATTTTATCAAAGCGTTTCTCGCAACATTTGAGCGATATTGTATCCTCAGTAGTATTCCATAGTATTCCAAGAACCTTGACTTCGGTTGTGGTGGTTCTGTCAGCTTCTGGTATTCTGTTGTTGACGCTTGTAGAGTTGGAGAGATAGTCGCGAAGATTCATTCCCATTGACGAAAACAATTTCTTGGACTCAGCGTATTTGTAAACAAGGTCATCTGCACTTGTTCCTTCGAGTAGAACATTGTCGACATAAAGTGACTTCGATAGTTCCTGAGCTATGTCTAACTCTGAGCTTTCAATGTGTTTCAAAATGCATTGATTCAGAATGGCTGGACTTGCGTTGATGCCAAACGGTACTCTGCATAAGCGAAAGTATCTGATATTGTCACCAGATGTTGGGCGGAGAATATTCTCCACCCATAGAAACCGTGTGACCTCTCGGTGTTCTTCGGGTAACTTTATTTGTAAAAACGCCTCTGTAGATCTGTTACCATTGTGTACTGGTGCGTTCGAAATGGCAGGACTACCTCATGGATGAGAGGTGTCAGGGAATGTCCTTCATAGATCACGTCATTAAGACAAAGTTCGCTCTTTGCGTGAGAGGACGCGTCGAATACTACTCGAAGCTTGGTAGACTTCGATGGTGTCCACACATGTCGGTGGGGTAGATAAAAAGTGGCAATTCTGTCCGGTCGGTCAGTTGCCTCTTCGATTATTCCTTCCTGGAGATAGCTCGCGAATGTTTCGCTGTAGAGCTTGAGTTTTTCTTCGTCGCCATGGAGTGTTCCTAATAGATTTTACAATCTCCTTAGCGCTACGCTGAAGTTGTCCTTCAAATTTCTCACCTCTTCAGTGAAGGGAAATCCAGCAGTGATGTTGCCATTATCTATAACTATGGTCTTTCGGTAGTCGACGTCAGTTTCTCCTTAGTGAAAATCGACAGACGTTGCAGTTTCCTCGGGCTGCGTAAGCCCTTCAAGGTCACTTTCACTTCATTCGATTTGAAGGTTTCTTGAAGCTCTCCCATTCCTGTTATGGTAANCCGTCTCGTTGCGTATGAGGGATTCGAAGACTGACCAGAAAGTGTTGAACTCTCTGTAGTCTCCAGAGAATGTTGGAACTTCGAGCAGAGGGCGTCGAACTCGTATGCTATGTTCGTACAACGTATTGAGAGTATCCCCCTGCGCTGTGGGAATTGTGTTGGCTGCTACCAGCCTGATTTGCAATGCTGGTGGCTTCCGCTATGAACGGTGCTTGCTGCGCCAATTCTTCCTTTCTGAACTCGATTTTGCTCAGCCATTGCATGAACGATTTCAAGGCCATTTGACTCGAGCTCCATGTGGTTGTTCAGCTCGAGCATCAGCTTTTCACGATCCTTCTGTTCCGAGCGTGAACTGATTGTTTCGATCGCTTTGTCAACATAGGTATCGTGATGCTGTTTTGCCTTTGTGATTGTTGTTGTCAAGTGGTTCAGCTGTGCAGTTTTTTCTCTTATGTACACCTCACATTCCTCCTTTTCAGTCGGAAATGTGAATGGTTTGAGATCTGACTCGCTTTAACGGATCAGCTTGCATGCGTGATTCTGGTCTTGAACAGTTAAATCTCCGCCATTTCGATGATGGAGGTGTTTGAGAGCAGTTGTTGCTTTTTTGTGCTTCGTCGGATTTGAGCACAAGCTGTTCGAGACCAACGAGCGTCTAAACTGTGTGAAGTTTTCAGCTCAGTTCGATGTCTCTTTTGAAACACCCTGGCTTCGTGTAGGATGTGTTTCCTGCCACGCGGGTCTTTCGTTGTTTTGTAGCTCTTATTTGATTCCCAGGTGTTGGAAATCAGTGAACTCAAGTGAATGGAAACGTAGAAATTACTTCTTATGGTTTCTCCGAAGAGAACGCGCAAGGTAGAAGTTTTTTCCCGAACCTTCTGGTTCCTCGAGAGAGGACTCGCAGGGAAGAGTTCTGTTTCCAAGTGTTCGGGAACGTAGAAGGTACTCTTTCTGGTTTCTCCGGAGAGGACGCGCAGAGAAGTTGTAGTTTTTCGCTCTTCTGGTTCCTCCGGGGAGGACTCGCAAGGAAGAACTGGGTTCTTTGTCTCTCTGTAGAGAGAGCTGGCGCAAAAGAGTGAGCAGATTTGTGGGTTTGAACCCAAGGCCGATGCACCAATTTGGCTAATGAGCCAATGGAAGTCTTAACCAGTGACGTGTAATGTTTATTACAACGTGTTAGTATAAGGATCGACCATAATATAACATTCACGGGGATTATATACACAATACGTGGGCGGTCCTCAGATACCGTATCGCCACTGGACCTTAGGGGGCCCGTGGCGGTACTCAAGCTCGGGGGATGAAAGAGTGGACCGCGCCAACGGCAGAACTTAAGCTAACTACTTGATTGCGCACTTATGATACCGCCAGGTCATGCCTGTGGTCTCAACTCAAGAGATACTCATGTCATGTTATGCCTATGGTTAATATGTTGAACTCGCATGTTATCTATCATACTGGTAAAGGCTAGTTCTAGTATAAACATCTATGTATATGGTTGTGAATCCACAACAAGGACCATCATCTGAATTTTTAGTCGATTTTGAATTCATGCTCTTTGGAATATCTGGAACATGATCAGATTGCAGGTTAATAGTGGTAAATATTCACAGCACACCCACGCTCAAAATATAGAAATTTCGCATGATTAGATCTACAATGAAAAGAGTTACGACGGGACTGTACGACTCAAGCACCATTTCACCGAAGACTTTTGAGCGCTACTGTAGATTAGGGCTTAATTCAGCACTATGAGGGGAGGTTGCCGAAACTATACGAGCACCAATCCATTCAACAGCACTAAATCTGCTTTTACTCTTCTGCACTATTCTCGGCTCGGGAACCTTACATTTTGGGTTTCCTGCACATCCACAATAATTCTCAATGCATATGCTCCCAGCACTGCAATCCTCATTTTACGATGCTTCACATCGCCTTAACTCCTTGTCACTCGCGCTAATCTACTTTTGGTAGATATTCTTCTCCCCGAATCGGCCGCATTGAAATATCTCTTCTCCTTGCAGCGTCCACTTCAATCAATGGTATCCACACACATCGTGTTCAACAACATGCTTCTTCTCTAGACGCTGGACTTTTTTATTGTTGCTATCATCATACATTCTCAATTATTCTCCTTTCACCCGCTTATTAAAGAGTTGAACTGAATAATGAGCATTTAGCTTTCGCCCTAGCGATAAGTGACTCTTCCGTGCAAAACTTTGCAACCCCTTTTTAAGACAGGGTTTGTCTTTAAAAAATGAAGAGCGAATGACTAGAGGTACACGATTATAACTGTTACACTCTACGGCACTCCATTTATGATAGAGTTTGGAAGCCAAGAACAAAACTGAAAAATAAATAAGGACTACAACATAGCATAGCGTCAGGTCGCCCTCACATACCACGTCAGGGATAGCCAGACGTAGAAAGAATATAATAGACGTAATAGGCATGACATAATATATAAACAGTCGAAAAACTGCTCACTAGTTGCTGGCAGGAATAATTCTGATTTTCTGATAATTCAAAGGCACAGTTCACGACAAAAATGGTCTCTGTGTTTCCCATTAGGATGAATTCGAAGCCCTCGTATACCATATCTGGCGCTACAAGGTCGGAGAACGGCTAAGTTGGGGTGATATGAAGGTTCAAATACTGTACCGTGTGTATCCTCGGACGAGTACAGCCGGCATTGCAGAGGTTGCACCTTCCACAAGAGAACCGATGCTGGAGGCTCAAGCAACTTGTTATGACCCATAGCGACAGTAAAAGGCAGTTCTGTAGCTCAATGTAGTCAGCTTTTTGGGCAACTGCAACAGCTGAAATCTCGTCCGAATACCCTCCATGTTATTTCCGGCAATCTTGTCCAATCTTCATTTCCCCTATTTATGAGGAGCCTTATTTTACTCAAAATTGGCGAATTTTCTCGCTTTCTTCGCTACCGATGAACTATTCCCAACCTATACTTTTGCTTTTCGACTAAAGAAGAGTACTTCGAAATTATCGTGGATTGTGCCTTTAAATCACACCAGGATCATGATGCAACATGCTCACGACAACTGGTGTAAATCTAGAGAGGAGAACCCGATTATTCACCAATTCAACGGCTTCACAGCGACACTACAGCAATATAAATAAATTGGTGGCTGGTTGCAGCAGTAGAATTGAAGTAGAGCTATTCTTGAAGAATTCGGCAGCAGAAATCGGTAAGGAGATAAGCGCTCAGACGAATGATGAAGTTAATAGCGGAGTAGCGGTAAGGATGACCATCGGAACCCCAACTCAATTCTAGGGGTAGATTCATAGCCCTCCCTGGGGAGGGAGGCCTGAATGGTGGGGGATGAAAAGGGGTCGCGCTTTTCTGAGCTCCCACCAAGGAAAAGTCCAACAGGAGAACATGTCACATGATTGTCAAGGGCTGTCGATCCTCCACCTGTTTATGGAGAAAACTTTGCATCATCGTCACTACCCTAAGACAGTGCGATTTCTGCGTCGGAACCTCGTCCAGACCATGTGATCTCTAAAAGCAGTGGGCTGCATCATGCGAAGTGGACGGAGTAACCTAGTTTCAACGGGTGCGCGAAAAGGACGTTCCCCTTTATCCACAAGCAGCTATCGGCCCAATTAAAGTAGCTTCGCACCTAGGCGAGGCGACCTTGATTAAGAGAGACGACACAGGTGTCATAAAACTTAACTATCAACCTCATGAATCAGGATGGAATTAAGAAAAATAGAAGGAATCTCAGAAGCTAACAGCTCCATCCATCCGTTCATGCAACTTATCCTGCTTATATAATCTGCTAAGCGTGTCTGTTGGTGTGTGTGTGTGTGTTTGCCTAACCGAATATTCATAGTGCTGTCCCACCGGAACTAGAGAATTCAAATTTGCTTGGAGTACAGGCATCAGGATGTTAATACTTGTGGTGGGAAACGGGACCAAAATCCGCTCAAAAGGGGCGGGGTTCGCGCGGAATAAATGATTGAGCGGAAACTCGCACCTCGTGTTCCCGCGACCCGAACAGTTTGAACTTTGTAGGAGTACAGGTGACATAGTGGGGACACTAATGATAGGTGGCAGGTCCAGACTCCGCTCAAAAATGGGTGGAGCGTGCGTGAAAACGGGCAAATCGGCCTTGGGGCATCCGTCTAGAGTGAGCGGGGCTTTCGTGAAGTAACCGTTTGAGCGGGATATCATAACTCCTCTTAGTGTGGACCTAGAGCGTCCAGATTACAGGCAGCAGGATGGAAATACTTACGGTGGGTGGCAGGACCGGATTATGATCACAGGGGCTTGCCCGAAATACATGTTTGAGCGGAAATTCATAACTCCTGTTCACGAGGATGCAGAGAGGAGAGTTCAAACTAAGTAGGAGTACGGCGACAGCATGGGGGCATTGTTAGCAGGTAACACCACTCGACTCCGCCCATGTGGGAGAGAGGGGAGGGGGGTGGGGTTACGTGACTGGTTGAACTTTGCGTCCCTGACAGCAAAAGTTTGGAGCGCAGAGAAAAACACCCACGGTGGGTGCAACCTAGGGCGTTCATATTTCCAAATTTGGTACGAGCTCGACAGATGGAGGGTGAGATTTTCCAGATACTACACATGAAAGGGTTTCATTACCCTAAAAAGTCTTTATGAGATTTATTCATGGAATACTGAAGAGAGGTGAGCAGAACCACTAGCAGTATTACTTGTGCTGAAGATTCCCATATTCCATAGATGAAAGGAATCAACTTTTTTCCTACTCGCAAGCTCCCTATTTCAGATCGGATGTTACTGAACTTATACAACATTTCAATCCTTCATAACAACCCGATTACTTACCCACATAAAGACAACTTCACAATCTTTACCTATGCTCGCACTCCCGAGAAGATTCTCCTTCAGAGCTAGATTTTTGAAGATACTCGTTGAACATGATATAGAGATACGTCTAAGGCCTTTACGAATAGCTTGGCACGTGTCTCTGGAACACAAGCTGAATCCCAGAAATCGCGGAGTAGCATGTGTAAGACGGCGGCACAATTAGCGCAGTCTAACTATCCAATAGTAATGCAAAAATATAATATCCACTCAAACGGGCCTGTGACGACGATGTACGCCCATACAAAATAGAAATTGAGAGAAAACATGAACTTTGCTCGTGCGAAAGTGGAGAGCTCGATTCTACAACCCACCATTGGAGCGCTATACCTCTTTCATATCATAACTCTTAATTAGAAAGATTCAGACACTATATTTAGGAATTCTGCAGGACAAGAACTCCAACCTGACAGAAAATATCCGCAGAGATCGTATCTGGTCCAAAACAGTCTCTCCACAAGAAAGATTCTTTATTTGTAATCACCCCAGGTGAAATATATTACAACGAGAAACAACATAGGACAAACAGAATGAGATCAATGCGATTGTAGCGCTTACGGAATTTCGCCCAAGAAAATACGTTTGTCACTTCCAGCGGATAACACTGAAAAGGCGCCCATTTACTTTAACCTTGCCACTCATTCAATGAAAAGACAAGGAGAACATTGGAGACTTACATATGGGTTCAGTTGGATGCAAATCGGAAGCATTAACTGATCCTAGATGTCCTGGCAATTTATAAAGTATATATCGAGATGAGGCATCCCACACATACGCAAATCGATCACTTGAACCAGCCGTAACTCGTTTACCGTCACCAGACCACCCACATTTCAGCAAATTCTATAAGGAAAATGAAACAGCATGACAGTAGGGGCACGTAACAAAGGAGATAAAGGAACCTTTTCAAAGTTGTGTTGGTGTCCATAAAACGATTTCACGCAACGCTCTTGTGGCGCAAACGGTCTCACATCCCACATTTTTGCTGAAATGGGAAGCAAAATGAAATTTCGAAGTGTCTGAACGGATGAGGAGGAAGAAAAAACTGTAAAAACAGAAATATTATAGTGTTTCGAAAGTATTCGAGATTTCCAAACACTTTTCAAACGTTTTCTACATGGACACGGTCATTTTGAATCTAAAATCCAAAACACACTAGCTGAGGCGAGGAACCAAGTAAACTTGAAGTGTAGAATCGAAATTCCTTGGGTCGAAGCAGAGAACGATTCCCATATTTCATTGTGCTCAACCCCACACTCTTTTATGATTCTGTTTACAAACGGAAGAATGAAAAAACGGACCTGAGCAGTCCATACTGTTAGACAACAAGAAATTGCCATTCGGACTGAGCGCCAAACCAGTAATGATATCCTTATGACCATGCATAACATAGGATATATCGTCGCGTCTCATATCCCAACACTGAAAGAGCTTTTGCTAATTCTTTCAGCTCTATTATTTGTATCAGAGCAGTTGGTCGTTCCACTCAAATGAACCGGGTCCTTCTCTCATTTCACTATTTTCTCAATCAGTCCTGCACTCAGTTCTGAAAGCTACATGGCGACCCCACGTGGTTTCGTTATGTTCGCCGATACTTCGGTAGTGCCCCTCTTCTTCCTCTGATGAGTGAATGAATGGAAGAGCGAAACAGACAGCATCGAAAAACTCACATAAATGTCGCTATCGATACTTCCGACAAAGATCTCATCTGTTGTGTCATTGAATGAAATAGCCAGTTGTTGGAATCTATTTTCATATGTCTTCACCGCATTCTTTTGCCTTACATCATGTACCTGAAATCTGAAGTTAGGAGTGAAGGATAAGGTGTTTTGACATTAATCAAGTCTATTTCTAGGATGAGTCCCTCAATTGATTTTCAATCTAATTTTTAAAGGCGGTTTTGAACGCTTGAATGCATATGTGGACTATGCAATGACTGGCGAAATGGCCAATGTCCTTTTATACCTAGAGGGGCGGTGATAAGGGAAGGAGAGGGGTGGACTGGTCTCAATTAGCGGACCCTGTAGATCATCAAAACTAGGAAGTTGGAAAAATTGGATGAATGAAATAACGGACCGGACCGGACCCCGTCTACGGGGGGCGGGGTTTGTGCGAAATAAATGTTTGAGAGAAAAGTCATAACTTCTGTCCCCGTGACCTAAAGCGCTCAAACTTGGTAGGAGTACAGGCGGCAGGATAAGGTGGGTGGCTGGGCCGGACTCCGTCCACAGGGGGCGGGGTTTGGGCAGAATTCCAATTCAATTCAATTCAGAAATTCATAACTCCTGTCCCTGTGGACCTAGAAAATTCAAATTTGGTAAGAGCACAGGCGGCAGGATGGGAACACTTATGGGAGTTGGCCGGACCGAAGTCCGCCCACAAGGGGTGGGATTTATGTGAATAAGTTGAATTTGGACCTAGAATGTTCAAATTTGGTAGGAGTGCAGGCGGCAGGAAGGGAGCGCCTATGTCAGGCGGCAGGACTTAACTCCGCTCACAGGAGGCGAGGAGTGAGCAAAAAATGTTGATGTAGACTTGAAGCGAAATTTCGAAACCAAGGTTGAGTAAGTCGCAAATAAATCGAGTTACTCAAACACACCTAATGAGGTCTGTTCATGGCGGACGAGGCGCGCACGGATTGCGTTGGGTGTTTGTGTTTGGCCGGGAATGAATAATTCCTGTTTTCATCCTCCAAAGCCTTCAAATTCGATAAAGGTGCAGGCGGGTAGGCCATTTTAACACAAGAGAGATGGGAGCCCGGCGTCAGCCGGGAGAGTCAATTTACGCATAGCAATTTTTTCACAGGAAGGAGGAGCGCCCAGCGAAGCCGGGCGTCACCATAAGAATGAGGGAAGCCCGGCGTTAACCGGGCGGCCCGACTGGTATCCAATTATGGTGCTAGAAATGTGTTTGAGACAAAAGACTAGAAAAGGAGAAAATATTCAAAGAAGGTATAAATCTTACTTTAACTAGACCGTCATCTCCAGCTGAACAGATCAGCTGCGGCCCTCTTCGGGAAGGATGACAAGCATTAACAATGTCAATATGCGACTTGAATTTCCGTCGGCATGCTCCTGTCTCCATGTCCCATACTCTTACAGTTTTGTCAGTAGCCGCAGATACCAATAAGCTGAACTGTGTAGAATGAAAAGCAAAGACTCAAACGAATACATGCGTTTGATGGTTCTTTAATAGAACGAATCATGGTTGAAGATTCGAACTTGCGCTGCGCTGCTTTCCATCACTGGAGGATCCTTTGTAAAATACACCAGAAATGGTGTTCATGAATCCCCAGGTAAATACGCTTGATTAATTGTGCTTAGCTTGAGCTTAAGCTTGTTTGATTAATTAAACTGTTATCAGTCTGATCACTAGACTTAGGTGGTAATCGCTTTTTTCGCAGAAGCCCAGCTAATGCCTGTCGTTCCTTTTTCGGCTGAACAAAAAAAGGACTCAAGAGCCGACACGAATGGCCTCTGCGTGTATCTTTTTACTAGTGTGGCGAAGTACCCACCATACTACCTACTTCCAGTGTTCCATCAAAATATGAACTCCTTAACCTAAGGGGAGCTACGCAAAGAAATACCAAAATAGCAGTACTATTCACTATGACGATATTGATAGAATCATGTCGATAGCGGTCAACATAAACTAACAATAAGTAGTATCCCTCAGTCAGCCAAAGAGAAATGAAAAAAAAAACAACATAAAACAGTCCCAATGTTTAAGTTGATCGTCATCTTCTAAGGAAATCAGAGCACACATAGCCCTCATTTCCTTGAAAGATGTCGATCAACATAGCCAAGGAAGGGAATATTCTAATTCTTTGACAGACAAAAGGACATACAGATATTCACAATGGCACACTCTATCTGTTTCTCGTTAGTTCTCTAATTACTCTTTGATTTAATTATGAATTAATACAACAATAAAAATGATAACCACTATTACTGTTGTGTTGTTATTACTATGCTTTATTACTAGTAGTGATATTATTGCTATTATTATAATTACCACTAATACTATCATGATTATTATTGTTATCGCTAGTAGTAGTAGTTGCTGTTGATGTTGTTGCAATAGACTACTCAGATACGTCTGAACAAAAGCTTAAAATTTCAATTCAAGGGGCTTGTTTTAACGTTGTGCCTTTTGAAGTCGAAAAAAAATTAAGGCTACTCAAGAAAGAAAACACTATCGAGCACAGAAGGGGGAGCACAAAAGGTAAAGGGAAGGAGGTATTGAAAAGCAACTGCCGTTCCGCAAAAAAAAATCAAAGCGAATAATCAGCAATACACTATTCCAGAGTAGTTCCAAACTTCAAGGAGTTGGTGTCGGTAAGGCGATGACGCTTAGCTCGCTCAGTGAATCTCCTCGAACCCATTCACTTTCACACATTCTTTGTTAGATATGATTTTTCAGAACATCTTATTGGACTACACCAAAAAGAGCTAGCAAGTAACTGGACTTCCCTGACACATTAATAGATTCAGGAGCGTATCATCAAGAACGCAAGGACTGAATGGCGCATACGCAGTGACTAAACTAAAATCTAAAGGTTTATAACAACAGAACCTTGAGTCCGTGTTGAAATGGACGTCCATGATAGCTCCAGTGTGTCCACGAATCACGGAGAAGTTTTCACAGTCACCGTACACATTCCAAAGAAAAATCTGAAGTTTCACTGACATTTTCACAGCGTGTTGCGGCGGTAATCAGCAGTAAAAAAAAAACAAATTAAAACTGTGAAAACATGTTTTTCAGATCTCAATCGAAACCCCTAAGAGAATCGAAGTGACTATCCTGAATTTTCTAAGAATTGCTCAAATATGCATGGGAAGCTACACTGTGGAACACATTCGCTCGGCCCGCATCTCCCGCCCTGTAGCCATTGTTAGAGCCTGAATGCTGAAGTGACTTTAGATTCCCCTTCCCAAACAATAAGAATGGAAAATTCTAAGCCGAGGTCGCACATCACATCAAAATAACTTTATCAGCATGCGGCATGGCAGTAACAACGCAAACAATTACCGAATAGATTAATTTTGGACGGGTTTCTATTAACCTGACGCTTTACATGAAGCCAATAACAGTCGTCGAACACAAAGAAGTGTAAAAATGCAATTTTGTGAATCGCAACTTGGCATTCACCTTTTCTGTTTCAAGGGTCGCTTCAACTCATTATCAGCATCTGCGAAAAATACGTCGCTGCCAACTTCAAGTAGGCAAGAAGTTCTAGACGTCAGTTGGACAAATTAGTCAATATTGTTTGTCACCTCACAAGCATCTTTGAGTTATCGCTGCTTAAATTAAGAACCAAATGGAAACCTTTTGATCAAATCCTGCAGTTGCAAGGCAAGTGCCATCAGTGCTAAAACGAGCTGCGAAGATCTCTTCCTCGTGCCCGGTTAGTAACATAATTGGAGCCTGAACTTGAGACAGCACTGGCAAATGACGTGGATATCGGATCAGTAATAAACATCACAAAGAAACAATAGTGTAGGTACCTTAAGTTTAGAGCAACGTTGAGACTCTGATCTGCTATCACCACCACTGCTCACTAATGCCATCTTGTCTGTAAATTTTTTGCTCTTTGCTAAATTGCACTACTGCTAAACAGTATGTGAATCCAATTCTGCCATCTTCAAGAGAGTAAAAGTAAAAAAAAAAATTGAGGACAAATAGCTTAAAACTCACTTGGCAACATCGGCACCTTGAATTCATCTGCGCCGATCATGGCTAACAAGCTAAATCAGAGCTTGTGCTCGCACAGACCTGAACTCGAAATACTTCACACTTTGCTAAAAAGCCGTTAGTCATTGTCACGATCAAAAACAGCAGAACAACTTGGATTGGAAGCTGTCAAGTCAATATCCACGTGGACAAAATACGTAGCCAGAAAATAAGGAAGTACGGAGTAATGAAAATAGAAGACAACGAAAATAAGGCAATTTTATGAGTGGTGTACTTTTACGTACTCACGAGTTTACAGGACTGTTGTCAACCAAAATGTTGACTGGCCGCATTCATACTAGGTGCCGTATACGGCAGTTGAGTGCCGTGTACGGCACTCGAGTGCCGTAGACGGCACTCGGGTGCCGTAGACGGCACTCGGGTGCCGTAGA
>UZAF01017251.1:3102-30258 GCA_900617895.1 Haemonchus placei | reverse complement strand
CGAAGAGAAAAAGGAGCACAATTATCTCAAACAGTCATCCCGTAGGATGAGTCATCAATGGGAGCTGTCGATCGATTGGTTTCGTACGACTGGTGCCGTGGACGGCACTCGAGTGACGGCCGTACACGGCACTCAACTGCCGTATACGGCACCTAGTATGAATGCGGCCACTGTTGTCTCGCTGAGGGAATCAGGCGGAGAGGCAGTTCCTGCGTGTATTGGCATCTTTCATAGTCCACGACCGGTCGCGCGACCGGTCGTGGACTATGAAAGATGCCATTCCCGTCAGCCAGGGCCTACGGACTACTTGAACTCGGTTCCTTTAAATTTGCCGGATGCGTCATTTTTCTGCCCTTGTCTGGCGCACTCCCGTTTGATGTGGACTTTGCGTGTTGTGCTCGCCTGTCCAATGGGGCCCCCACCACCACCGCCGTAGGCTTCACCCGGGGTGTTTTTCTCTGGGCTCTAGCCTCTTGCCGTCAGAGATGCAGAGAAAGTTCAAGTAGTCACGTAACCGACAGCCAGGAAAGGGCGTGTCCCACGGTGTCTCCAGTCTCCTCCCTCCAACGTGCTCTCTCGTCAGAAGTGGGCATGTGGACGGAAAGGTCGGCAGGTGCATGAAGGATTAAAAAGAAGGAATTTATAAGTTCGTGTGATGATGACTTTACACTTTGAAGTGTTGAAGGAAGGTAGAGGGAATGTAAAAATGATGGGCTAACGTGATTGTGTTTGTCGAGGGTTGCTACTGGTTGACTACTTTTAATTCTTTCGAGTTCTCTGAAAGGCGAAACAGTATGAAGGTGAAAGAGACCGTAGAAAGAAAGACAAGGGTCCGTGAGAAAGCTTACTGTGCAGATCAAAGAGAGCCGCTTTCCCTTTCATTGTGCAACATTGCTTAACACTCGTGCATGGAATGTTAGTTCCCGGAACCATGAATAACCTAATGTCGCGTTCCCCCCCTCCCCTCAGGGTTAAAGGCACAGTTCACGATAATTTTGTCTAGTCCAGATTATGACGAAAAATGAAAGGTAAGACGGAAGATAGTGTGATGAAGGGGAAGTAAGTGCATGAATCGATGTTTCCAAAGTGAAAAAGGCTCCGAATAGTCGTTGAAAAGGGGGCTGGACGAGAGTGAGACCAGAAAATCAAGAAAAATGGGGCGTCTGGACGAGCTATACGATGTGTGTCAGTGCTTACGTGTGGGTACTGGTGCGAATAACCGACTATTGTAGGCAAAAATTAATGCACTCATGAGCAAAGTTAACAAGAAACCCTACTAACAGCAGAAGTAGGACACCTTTTACAGCCTCTTTGAGAAGAAAATCAAATTAGGGATCGCAGCAGCAAAAAGAATTACAGAGAATAAAAGAATAGGTGAAATCATCGCTTCATAATTGGGCGAACAGCTGATTGTGTGTGAATTCTGGAGCGAAAATTTGCGATCTGCGTCGCCTCGGCACAGGTCTCACGTAACATCGATCGAGGGGCGGGAAGGCCGCGCGAGCCGAGAACAGGGCTTCCACTATGCCCTAATCTCCGACTTTTTGGGAGCGAGAGGGGCCCACTGAGTATTCCTGGGGAAGAACTCAGTAACCATTTTTATTGTGAACCGTGGTCTTTAAGGGTCGCCGTCGGCTTTTCGAGGAATACGTCTTTAGCGTCTTCGTCCTACGATCAAGCTCGCCATCCACTGCCGATGTACCTTCTGCCCTTCACCTTTGGCCCCCTCGTCTTCCAACGTCTAGCGCCCTCATCTGCACACTCGCTGATCTCTACTACTCAACACCGACAGGGCAAATCTCATTATTTTCTGCACGTAGCTGATAAGCATTGTATTCATGTGTGTGACGCAGAAACATATGAGGTCAGCGGTGCGGGCATACTAGCACTAGATTACTGGCAGCAGCAAGTCTGAACAGCAAGGAGTTTAGGCAAAAAGTAAGTCATTGTTTCTGCTCTGTTGAGCCTTACCGAGAAAACGAAGCCTGGTCAATTACGTTTCCTTGACCATAGCTTTTGACCTATGTGGACGGCGGCAGCCTCTCATCGATTATCACATAGATTTATTAGTTTACATTCCTTAATCGCTGACAGTTATCTCTGCTTTCCTCTTTGGCCTGCTGTATTTTCCATCTTATACTCGAAATATCCTCTACGAAGAAACTGTCCTCGATCGATCGATTCACGTGCAAATTTTCTGAACGAGTTATTTTTTCAATGAGGAGTCATCGCAGTCCGCCGCTTGGGATAGGAGTTCCTATAGGAAGTTGCGAAGGTTGATGACTTCCTCACCTGCGCTGATGATATTGCTCTGCCACGCCTTTTCGAAGCAACCCCAGATCGCGTTATATGCGGTAGCGTGCGGAACGAGTGGCGTCACCTCCTTCCTTTAGCTGCGAACCCTATTACCTTCGTCTGTCAGTATGTGCGTGTTACACCTTAAGGAATAAACTATTGTCTACATAGACAGTACACTACGTGAGATTGTGACCTTATGCGTGTGCGATATGTGAGGGACCTTCCCATCAAACTACTATTAAGGAAACAAGACATAAAACTTATTAAGCTTATCTTCATGCACAAATAAATGAAATGAAAAACTTACGTTCAAACTCCTGCGTCGCTAGGGGACTTCGGCACCCGCTGTTATTGAGGAAGGAGACCATCATGGTGTCCGCCGACTGTGCCACGCAAGGAGCGTGTGCCTCCGCAGCCCCCAGTTCTCGTTGCTCCATGAGACTATCCTTGGTGCGCCTTAACGAGCGGCAGATGACCATAGCTGCCCGGCGGCAGCTAGCAGCTCGCCCTCCTTCCATAGTCTTCCTTGCACGTTGAAGCCTCCCCTTCCTCCTTCCGTTCCTGGCAGTGCGGTGGTACTGGCACCTGCGTGATGTTGTCTCCTCTCACTGACGGGGCCGGATGGCGGTGGCGACTATGACGACGGCGGTGCGCTGCAAGCGGTATTAATCTGAAGAACATAATGGTGGTGATGCCTTTTCCTCCAAGGGGTGCCTCTGGAACTTGTTCAGTGTGTGAGCTGAACTGATCGCAGTCATTCGAATGCAGGCGACAGTCCCCATGACAGGCCGGCCCACGACACCCAGGTCACATCAAAACTGTTAATGTCACTTGATGAATCTCGATTTAATGCTACGGTGTCCGCCAGAGCAGGCGCGCACTTGCAAGGCCCGGTGAGTGTGAAAAGTATGAGGGTATCCGGTGAAAGGGCGGCATCGGGGGACAACTAGGCTAGTCCGGAAGTCCCGCCACGTACGGAAGGCTCGCGATGCGACGTTAAATGTTGGCACCTTAACAAGGCGCTCGTATGAGTTAGCAGGAGCTCTAGAGCATCGACGAAGTGACCTCTGTGCTGTGCAGGAAACGAGGAGATCCTCTGCAAAACGAGGGACTTTGGATACGGCTTCAGAGCCGTTTTCTGTGGTTGTCCCAAAACCACCAACGGCGATGGGATAGTTGTTTCCAAACGGTTCTGTAAATCGATAGTGAGCAAGGAGCGCTTCGATGACCGCTCATTGGTCACGTAGGGCTCCTAAAAAGGTTATAGCTGTCATGGTGGCTTGGATATGGGTCACGTAATAATGATGAAACATGGAAGGGTGCTGCCAAAGCTATATCCAGGGTTGCGCGTCCGGAGCTCAGCAAAACCATGTCTGGACGGCGAAAGGTTGATAAGCAAACATGGCTGTGGACGAGGCATGCCAGGAATAAAGAGCAATAAAGTTCGTGAGAAGAAAAAGCGATACCACGCATCCCTTCTAGAAAGGACAGCGGATAACTGGCAGCGCTTCCAGATCGCCAGAAAGAGGTAAAGAATGTTGTTGCTTCTGTAGAGGCAGCTCAATTGCTGAACTGAATGGGAAACTCGAGTCTCGGTGAAGGGTGAGCGGTATAATTACCGACTCGCAAACACCAGCTGTTGCCAGACCGAGGTATAGAAAAGTTACTGGCATAAATGACGGGAATGGTAACTCCTGACGGACCGCAAGCAAGCATTTAAGCGGTGGCGAGAGTACTTCGAAAACACCTCAGCAGTCGAATTAGCTCATCCCGCCATCCCTCGCGTTCTGCCAGGAAGCGGCCTTGTGCAGAAGGTAACCGTGAGGGAGACAATTACGGCTATGAAGAGGATGAAATTAGGCAAAGCAGCTGGTCCTGACGACTTAGCGGCGGACTTGTGGAAATAAAATGGGGAATCTTGCAGGGTGATCGATGGAGTTCTTCAACTGTTTCAGAGAAGGTGCCTGAGAGCTGGCAACAAAGCACGACGCTCCTATCTGGGAGAAGTATGGCAGTCGTGGAGACTGCACTTGCTACCGTCCAGTTCACCTGCTCTCGTACAGCATGAAAATCTTTGAGCGAATTACGACGGCATGGCGTTCTCGAAGAACTCATCGAGTGGGTGCGCATCCTTTACACCAGTCCGAAGAGCCGAGTGCAAACGGCAGCAGGCCCATCGACGGATTTTCACATCTCCATCGGTGTACGCCAAGGCTGTGCGTTATCCCAACTACTTTTGGTTGTCATGGATGCCACTACAAAAGACCACCAGAAGCCGGCTCCCTCGACGCTTCTCTATGCCGATGACATGATGCTCGCCAGCGAAGACATGAGCCCGCTCGAGCAACAGGTGCAAAGCTGGTCCCACTATCTGGCTATGTTCGGGCTCAGGTGAAACGTCAAAAACACTCAGTAGTTGACCACTGAGCGAGCCAGATTCTATCATAACTAATGCACTGAGCTTCCACGGACAGCAAACTTCAAGTATCTTGGACCGGCAATTGCGTCTGACAGCAGCCTGGGCTTTGAAACGAGATCTCGCGTGGAGGCAGCGTGGTTAAAGTGGCGCTCGATGATTGGCGTTTTCTGACATAAAAACATGCCTGAGCGTCTCACATCTAAAATCTACAGAAGCGGCATCCGACCAATCGCGATTTACGGCGCTGAGTGCTGGCCTGCGACCAAAGAAGTAAAAGCTGGTCTCAGTGTGATGGAGACCAAGATGCTGCGCTGGACAGCCGGAGTAACATAAATAAACCGCATAAGTAGTTACGTCATTAGGGAGCAATTCGTTGTAGCGCCCATTGTTGATAAAATGCGCGAAGCCCTTTTCGCGTAGGTAGGGTCACGTTCTTCGCGCGAATGAGGACAAATTTCGTAAGACCAATCTCAACTTTGATGTGGCACGGAATCGGCCTAGAGGATGCCCAACACAGCGATGGCTCGATACGTTACACGATGACCTCACAGCGGTTAACAGGGACGCCGATCAAGCGTTTTATCAAGAGAAGTGGCGTCAACATACCAGAAAAGGTAATCCCGCCCACGTGCGTAACAGACGCTAAAGAATAAGAAAAAGAATCTGATGAACATAATAAGGTTACCTTCCGATCAGACCAATGCAGCTCAGCTACGAAGAACTCGCTGAAGCTGAACACGTGGTCTATGGAGGACGAGTGATGGAATAGCCGAATGAGGATCAGAAGGCTGCAGTGAATGGCATTTTAGCATCCACAAATGGTAATATTAATACACAATTTTCATGACCTGAAGGGAGCGGCAAGACGTATCTTTACGCGGCATTATATAATGCACTGCTTGGAACGAGGAAGAATGCAATTTGTGTAGCCTAAACGGGCTATGAACCTCCTTCTCAATGGAAAAACGGCGAGCAGAACATTCAAGATCAACATACACGACAACAATTTAATCCACTGTATGAAAGGTAATCTACGGAAGCCAAAATTCTTCATAACATTTCTGTCATTTTTCGGGATGTGGTATCTGTGGTGTCTAAGTAAACTCCTGGAGCAGATGTTTTGCTCGAAGACATCATGCAGAATTACTTGTCTTCCGAAGGAGAATTGATGTCGTGGAAAGAGGTTAACAAGAAGGCCTAAAGAGAGCACGTGTCAAGAACTCATACTTGTGGCAACATTTTGTCACGTTCCACCTTCCAACCAGAATGAGGACTTCCGTTGAGAATTGGAAGTGAGCTGAAATGTTTTTGCAAACTAGTAACGGAACCTACCTAGAAGACGAGGATGATATTATCGAATTGAAATACGAAGCAATGGGAAACTAATCACTAAAAACTTTCGGTGAAAGAACCGCTATCTATGAAGTCGGAAATTTGGCAGGAAAAGTAATCCTTGTATCTGACAACATCCATGTCGCTCACATGAACTATCCTTCACTTCAACGAATGCCTGAGAAGTTGGAACTGAAAATATGTGCAAGCGTGGATGAGGCGGAACATTCAGGTTCAGAATAGTTCTGAACTCTCCCATTAAATTTCTCAATAAGAAAAGTCTCACTGGAGTGTTGCCCCATTAGCTTACAGCTACACTGGAACAAGGATGCATTGCATTGCATTGCTGGGAGACCTGCACATTGCTAAGGGTCTCTCTAACGGGATAAGGATGATACCGACCACTGTGGCTGATCTATTCTCGGGCGTTGCTTCGCTGAGGGAGTATAAGAAGTCCGTAATTCCTACTGACAACTATACCAATAGAAGGCTTCCTTTCCGTCTTCGAAGACACGAGTTCCCGATCGTATCGCCTTTGCACCTTCGCACTTTGTAATCATCGAAAGTTCGCAGTTCGATTTCAGTAAAACTCCTCTTCTTCCTGGCAGAAGATACGAAATATGGCTCTCAAGAACGTTCTGTGAGTGCGACGACTTCACGAAAAAGTGCCGACATCACCAAAGTCAATGTACTTCCGCAAAATTCCATGTTGCTTGCGTTAGGAAAATCAAATTTAGCAACATCTGTTCCTGCGAAGGTACGCTTCACAAACCTACCCTTTCTTGCCCGTATTCCATACAATCTCAAAAGCTCTCGCCATGCCCCACCGTCCTCTAGTCACCGCCACTAAGCGCGTAGTCCTACTATGATAAATAAGGTATAGGCAAGACACTTCAAGGGTGAGTCTAGCCAGTGTATCATTTCCCATCGCATTTTTTAATTTTTCAGTCATATTATTCAACAGACTATATTAGTTTTTATTAGTGCGATTAAATATCCAGAGGTATCTGATTATCAACGTGATCTTTTCTTTCTCTTCTTGTCCGGAGTGTGATCAGATCGAGCACGAGTTCTTGAGGCGGTTATCGTATTCGCGAGCTGTTCAAACTTTTTCACGTAGTCTCGGCTGTCCTGATTCATCATTTCGACCATGGAAGATCGCACGTCATCTGGAAGTGCTACACTGGAGTGGACGGTCGCAAACGCCTTCATTTTCGACGGTGTCAGTGATGCCTCATTCAGCGCTCGTTCCACTAAGTCGCGCCTGAAATTACTTCAATATATAATATCATGTTGAATGATAGCCCCAATTGTGCTATGTCGATCTCAAAAACGCGCGGAGTTTGCGTTGAGTGTGGGGAGGTGAAGGGAGGGGGAGGGTGGTTCATGCTAGAACTTAGTGTTTCTGTGCAAGAAAACTTGGTGAAAGTTTTTATGGAAATGATAGGACAGGGATTGAACGCATCGACTAATCAAAAAGTGCTTTGGGAACATCGAAAGTGCTTCAAACCAGTAACAAGTTTCTGCATTTAGGGGGTATTTTCAGAGGACCAATTTTCCGATCATCGATCGAACGAAGCCATATAGTAATCTTCGAAATGAAAAATAAGATGAAGTCTAAATGAGAGTGTCCGACAGCCAGTAAGCTGAGGAAAGGCCATTTCACAATTAATTTGCAGAGGCTTCATGGAAAAAACTCTGAAAATCTTACCCAGCTGACTCATCAACAGGTGCTCGATACGCCACTGATACGCCTTCGCTTGCTCTTGTCGGTGACATGGATAGCTCCCCACCAAATAACCTATTCATTAGCTCGCTCCTAAAAATCTCTATTATCGCATCAATTTGCTTCGAAAAAAAGAAAAGTAAAAAGAGTTGATTTTAATGTTACAAAAAGGAATCTTAACACTTAAATAGCTGACACATATTCAAATCGGAGGATTGGAAATAAAAATAAGTGTAGACGACACTCACCTGTCCTCCTCCTGTTTACTGCTTTTAGCAGGTGTTTTATCCGGCGTACGTAAGGAGCTCAGGAAATCGTGAGCAAACGATGTTGGACATAGCTGTAGAGCTTATTTATAATCACATTGAAAATAGAAAGATTCTTCAGTCCTATTCACCTCAGAGAAATCCGTCGCTGCCTTGTCCATACTGCTTCCTTGATTCTGGCTTCTTGCTCGTTCCACCGCACATCGAGCTTTGTATTGGCTGACTAAATCTTACAGCTGACACAATGGTCGGAAGAATCTTGAAGTAACCAGTTTTTATAGCTCTGACTGCTCCACTTTCATTCAATTGCTACAACTGCTCTGGGAAAAATTCTGAAGTTGGGTAGGTAAATTATGGTGTTCTTGGAGCCTGACTAAATTGAGCGGCGGTCTAACTTTGGAAGTTTTACTAATATAAATAGTTCTCACCTTGCTTGCCCAACATTATATCCGCCGATGAGGTGCTTGTCTCCACACGGAGTGCTTCCATCGCAACTGATTTAGGAGCAGTAAATGACGTGATTTGTGTTTGATTAGGAGGCTGCGCGACAATTCGAGCCAACGTACGACGTTTCTGCAGAGAAAAGAAATACGCTTCAGTCTCCACCTTTGAGTAGCCTATAGTTAGCCACCGCTACATAACATATAAACCTGTTTCGCTCCTTTTTTTCCTCTAAGTGCGTTGTACTGTTCAGCGAAACTGTCATATTCCTCGAGGACCACTGAGCTTTCCGAGACCAATGGTTGGACCACTGTTTGGGCCTGCGGAGCCTGGAATAAAAACAAATAGCTTTGGAAATGTGGACTCCTGGAATTTCAGAGTAAACCAGAGGTGTCATGTGCCATGATAATAATCACGAATCAACTTGCAACAGAGCTATGGCATCACCAGCATAAAACTCCTTAGCGTCCCTCAGGCCCCCATTTGTGGAATGAAATTCGTTCTTTTTTTCTCATTCTTTCTCATTCGTTCTTCTTCTCACCACTCTGCCTGATGACGAAAATTACTCTCTAACTAAAAAATGAACCTATGGAGTTGAGCAGATCAAAGCACTGTAGCTGTCCACTGCCCCTTACCCTTAACAAATTAACAGGAGTAACTGAAAGGTTGTACAAGATGAAAAACGGACCTCTTCCTGAATAACATTCAGTGGAGATCCTAAGTTACTTTGGGGCATCAACTTATTCCGTGAACTCCTCACAGGACGCATCTTCGATGGAGGATCCTCTCTGAAACAGCGATCAATCGAATGAACAGACTTGCAAGACATTCTGCAGGCCGTAACTGATTGAAACAGCTAAATACTGGGAGCTCTTGTACACCAAATTTACAATTTTCATGAAGATGCGTTTCGTTTGATACAAGTCCGATTCCCCTGAACACTAGAGTGCAAGTTTACATTAGTATTACATTACTTGGAGGTATTTTATACATAGTAGTGATACAGCATGCTTTCTACTACTGACCGTTCTTACCTTCGTTCAGTCGTTGCATCAACTGGCCGCTTTCTCGTGTCGAGAATCGCCTCACCGTAGTCTCGTTCTAACAACGATACCATTATACGCCATGGTTCCCGCATCCTCGGAGCGATTCTCACACTGTACACCAATTCCACAACAGGAGTCATGCCACACTGAAACTACCCAAATGTAATTATTACATAATCATTGGTAGATCAACAGGACTATTCATTTATTAGAACAACAAGAAAATTATTCTAAAGGGAAAAGTTTTCTAAAATGTTTCTTGAATATTTTCAAATCTGCTAACGCACGCTAACGCTTGCATCGCATGTTCACAAACGCTTATCTACAATCCTACTCAAGAGTTTCATAGGAACGAGTTCCATGTTCAGCATAGAGCATATCAATTATCCCAATATTCCGCTAAAGGTTTGTTTCTGGAAATCACGCATTAAGAGAGCAGCACTTAACCGAAAAAGGTAACTCTAAGTGCGTAACTATTGATAACTGTTGAGGCGCTGTGGTCCAAAAATCACTTACTTCCAACTAAAGTTAGTTGAGAGAAAACAAAATTTTATGTAAATACAGTATTAAAAGGAGCTAAATCAACCTTTATCAACAGGCCATTCACACATACTAGGTGTAATAGATTGGGAAAACACTCAAAACTAAATTTTTGTGACACTTGGACCATCCTGATGAGACCTTCTTGGCCTGATTAATAAGCACGACCATTTTCTTTGGGTGGTCCAGGTAGCAACCAGCGCATCTTCTGCGGCACTCCTTCGCTCTTTCACTCCAATTTGTAAATTGATTTTGGAGAGGGATGTTCGCCGAAACATTTGTCTACAAGGGTCTTACATGGTTCATCACGACAGCGCTATCTGCCTCTGACCAATCTATCAAAGAGTCGAGAACAAAGTTCATCCCTCGTGTCTAGACAAAGTTCTATGATATTTTATTGGGTCTGGATCCCACTAGCCACAAGGGTTCAGAGATATGTTGAGCAGTTCTCTAATTCCTGCAAAGCCTTATAAAGTAAGAGTGGATGTTGTTTTATTCACCCGTTTTTCGAGATAAAGTTCCATTAAAATGCCACAGATTAAGTGGTAGGTCACCCACAATGTGGCACGTACGCATAGTGGATGACTTAACACTACTTCTGCGACATTTTAATGAAACTTTATCTCAAAAAATGGGTGTGCAAGAGATTATTTTGCTCCTGGGACCGTGTGGCCCGCCGGCGGGCCAAAACAATAGCCGGCGGAAGGTGCGCTCGGTCCCTCAAGCCAGACTTGCTCAAAAGGCGCGGTCGCCAATGGGTTACTGATCAAACGATCAATGTTTTGCTGTCATGCAAGCGGTAGCATAGCAAAGTAACGAGTATTCGCCAAATGGTTAATCGATAAGGTTACTCGCTTGATCAATGCCCAGCATCAGAATCTGAATATAGAAGCAGTTCCTTTAGCAACTACAAGTAATTGCTCTGCCTCTGACTAGCCTTACAGTCATAACATGGCTGTAATCCTGCTGTTTACCTGTTAGAATAAACAAAACAAACAAACACTCACCAAACAATAAATTTCTGCTGCGATCGCGTCTTGAACGTTTTCTTCACATAGACCACTTTTCATTATGTCCTCGTTCAGAACAAAGTTGTGAGATATCGAGACCGTATACGAGGGTTCTAAAATGTTTCAACAAAAAGTTAACGTCAAAATGGAGTACGAAATTGTGGGCTCTATTAAGCTTATCAAATAATTTACCAGTATTCACTGGTGCATTTCGAGACCGCTGCGATTTCAATGCCTCACGATCCTCTCGCTCCTTTCTCAGCCTGAAAATCTGAAGTTTCGTTCTATACGACATCTTGGATAAATTCAAAAATACTTGTTCAGGGATAATCCCACAGCAGGTGCCAACTCGGTAGCATTAAGAACCACTCTTCCTACTTCTGTATCTTTGCCAGCGAACAAGCGGACTTCAGGCCTTGAACCAGATGATCTTCGGCTACCGCTTGCATCCTAAAGCGGATGCAAGTTATTCAGAACTTCGGAACTATAAATCAGCTTCGATATGGAGTGTCCTGTTAATAGCCCACTTCCATTCTGCATGGGGTTGCTTCAGGATAGCTCATGAAATTAGTGACTATGAATGGGACAGTATTGGTGATGAATTGAACAAGGAGCTCTAATTGGAGAGCGAAAGGAAGAATTTGGACTTTCTCTTTGAACGCTCACCAATCTGTCCAGTGCCGTTGACCACTTGTGCCGTAGGAGCTGGAAAATTCTCGAAATACGGTCATTGGTGCTCAAGCGGATTCGAAGTAAAGGATTTTGTTCACAGCTGACCTAAAATGAAAATGGTGTTCTATCAAGTAGACATTATCCCCAAATGAATTATATATATATATATATATATATATATATATATATATATATATATTTTGATTTTCAGGAGAATCATATCTTTACTCGAACGACTGTTCAAAGGCACAGTTCACGGTAATTTTGTGATACTCTTTCAAGCTGAAAAGCGGAAGTGTTGATGTATACTGCACCGATGGCGAAGAAGGCGAGATGATTCACCCATACCGCGGAAAAAAGCTTCTAAAAGTAGGGAAAATAGAGGTTTTACGAAATCAACGAATAGTTGCTTCATACTATGACGTCCGTCCGTTGCGTGCGTGCCGCGACGGCAGTTCCAGACACAGGTAATGACAGCGTCTGATACCGATCGATACCGCAAGACGGATGATGAAATTAATCATACCCTTGTCTTGCAGTATCGATCGGTATTCAGCGCTGTCAACACCTGTATAGAACCGCCGTCGCGGCACGCCAACACCTGTCTGGAACCGCCGTCGCGGCACGCAAGCGACGGACGGGCGGACGTCGAAGTCTGAAAGCAACCAATGGCACGTAATGTGTGCCATTATCGTCATGGTGATCTCGTACATGGGGTGTCTGGACGAAATTCTACTTGCTGCGATTGCGCAAAGGGCTGACTACGTAAAATCAAAATTGTCTGAAGCCATCTTCCTCTTGCGCCATGGGTCTTGACAAGCTGTTCGAAATTTCAAGATGGGAATCCCCTGAGATAGAGCGGATTCTAAAACGCCGTTGAAACTCCTCCGCTCTCCAGTGTGTTCAACCGATACAATCTCTGAGACGCTATAGCGATCTATCCAAGCCGTTACCGATCTTGCAACGCCACTTATTGTAAACTAGAACTCACAGATTCATCGGGGGGGGGGGGGGGGGGGGGGGNGGGGGGCGGGGGTTATTCCTCAGAAACCATTTTAATCGTTAACTATGCCTTTAACTAAATCAATATTTCTCACAAATGTATGTTGGGAATTTTTTTCTGAGTCCCAATCATTTTAAGAAAGTCACAGTCGAAGCGAATGATCTGGGAAAAACTTGCCACATAAGAAGCATCAGCATACGTCATCGGTTTCAGCGACACTATGATTTCGGAAGGAAATTTATCAAGTTGGTTACCTTAAATAACCAGTTTGCGCTTCATCGTAAATACATCTAAAACCATTCAAATATGTATGTTGAGAGCGTTCGAAACTCACTATAGAAAAACTTGAGCAGTGAAGGACAAGGTGGGGTCTTGATCTTCACAGGCACACTTTTCTTTTTCGATTTATCGCGTATAGGCACAGTCGTACACCTATCCAAAAAAGCTGTTAAGTGAATGAATTAGACGTTAAAGAGCATGATTCGCCAGGCACAAACCCATAAAAAATCAGCTCCTTCATTCGTTCTGGAATGTACTGGTTGGTGTGAGTTCTTCTTCTCCATTCACACGCATTTATGGTGATAAACAGTTCTTTCGCATCACGTCCAATGTCTCCCATCGAGTCTTAAGGGTTTCAATTCGATAGTTCAGAGAGGAAAATCGAAGTAAAGTGAATGGAAACATACCTTCATCTAAAGAAATTGTCTGCTTCACATGCTTCAGTAAATTGAAATAGTAATTCTTCGTTTGTTCCTTGTTTTTATCCACTTTTCGCTTGGCCATAATTCGCATCACGCCATCGAAGTCTTTCCCACACTTAATTTTTTGAAGAGATGTCCCGCTTTAACTGCTAAACTTTGAAAAGAGCTCGGTACCTGTTTCAAGCCCTCATAAAAAACCATAATCTCATCATGGCTCCATGTCTTGGACTTCCGAGGAAGACGTTCCTCTTCACTGAGTGATGAGCCAGTTGCCTTAGATGGCTAAAAACACGTTCTTAGCCCGTTTCTCAAATTGTGCAGCTTAGGCATAAAATAACTTTTACTGTGCGCCATAAAATCGAGTGTACGTAACTGTATATAAAACAGAACCTCGACGATCCCTTAAATACTAAAATAGCGGGACGGGAACGGACCCGATCTTTTTTGTGAAAGCTCGAGGAATGAGAAAACATAGGGGTCACGGCGAGGAAAAGGCATCAGACCACATGGCAACCGGAAACATCTTCACCATTTTTCCGCGGAATCACTACTTGAGTTATTGAAAGGAATAAACTTCAAAGGCAGGAAAAGCTGATTTTGAAGTCTTTCCATTTTGATTCTGCCCTTACCACGGTTCACGAAAGATGAAAAAAGGTCAACTTACTCCAGGAGCGGACGCGGAGTCACCGATAGTGCCGTCAAGACGATTACTCGTCGTACTAAGAGGACGGGGCTCAGGCGGTGGACGAAAGGCCAGACGACGTCGAGATATAGGCTCGGAGAATTGGGTGAAGGTGAGTTCTTCTGAAGCTACGGTCGCATCCTCATCTACTGCCTCAAGCCGGCTTGTCATTTTAGTTTCCTATACCTACTACTATTACATTTTTCTACAGCACTAAAACAGTATTTTTCGAAAATCATATTGAAACAGGCCCTCAGAAATACGTACGCGCACAATGACGCCCAGGAATTTCATGTTGCACTCTATAACACTTTTTCGTTCTGAAGCCTTTAAGGAAGTTACAGCATTACGGTTATATCGACAACAACAAATGAGAAACGAAACTGGACAACAAGTTTACTGGAACAAGAACAGCACAGTTACACATTTGACAGTGAATAACTTATTAATCAAGAGCTTGCAGAAACAAAAAACAAACATAAAATTCATCAGTCTGGGAGACAAGCAATTCATTAAGAAGGACATTGTGCTAAACGACGTACTTTGTACGGATTAAGGAAAACAAACGGAGTTTGATGTAAAGGAAGATCGAAAGCATATAACACCTTATACAGTTTGAAGAGAGGTATTTACGCTTTGAATAGATCACCAACAGTTTCACACAACGAACATCGAAACTTCTTCTGGTTTTGACTGCCACATTCCTAGTTTCTGGTCTCGAAGCCTGGTTTATATTTTGATTAGCAGTGTGAAGGCACAGTACAGTTTGAAAATACTTTCAGTTATTTGCAAAAGGAAGTGGAATGACTCACCACGTTTCTAGCGAAATTCTGCCTTGTTCATAAGCTTGGCAATGAACCTTCATGTTTTCATAAGTGTACCCCTTCGGGACAGGTCTCCCAAGGTCGCTGCAGATCTAAAACACGGCTTAATAGTTTAATTATTGGCCTATTCTACATATAGTATTCCTTTTTCATTCAACTTGAGCAAAATGATGAGCGCAGGCACAAAAACACGAACGAAACCTACTTTTTTGAAGAGCACTGCGATCTGACTTTTGGAAATGCGTGAAACACCGTGAGCGTCCTTGTCCAGTCGACCAATGTTTGGCCGCAAAATCTGAACATGTACGTTTGTGTGCAAATCACGTAGAAAAGTTGCTTTATATTACTTATATGAACTACTGAATCGAAATCCCCTAAGAGCATTGATAGCGTTGCGTTAACAGCTAGTTGTAGTTCACTCAGACTTCCCGCTAGCTGACGCTCGAGAGTCACTATCTGTTTGCGATGCGCAAATGGCTGGAGTCATCATTCCATCGCCTCGCTTAGTCTCCCCTTTTACCTCTGGCTTAGTATGTGTAGAATAAACGGCTTCTCGTCTTCCGCAGGGAACGCCTGGCAGTCGAAGCATGGTCGATTGCGATGGTAGCTCGCTGCGAGTCAAGATCTCGAGTAGCGTCCCTTTTGCACAAGCTACGATCTCTAAGACTATACCATGTGGATCTCAACGGTAAGGAAAGAGGCGTAGTAACCGAAGCTCTCTGATTGCACTGACTGACGTACTACACAATCCCGTGCAGCCGAGCTAAGAATAGGTCGAGCTGAGAGCTCAGGGGCAATGAATGCCGAGTTCCCTGATGACGAAGGAGCTTACACGTAAGTTTTTCACGCATTTGTATCCTACTGCGAATATGGGGACGGACTCACTTTGTCACATACTTCTGTAATGTGTAATGCAATAGTATTTTACTTAAATTTTCTAGGTTTAGTGAAATACCGTTCGCACTTCGCTGAATAATCTATCCCTATTTACAAGCAGTACAAGCACAATTCATTAGCCACGAGCAATTTCGAGTGTTTTAGTGGTTTCTATAAATTTGGTACCAATGCATTGCGTGTATGGCACACATCACATGATGCCTGTTTTTTTGCTATTTGGAGGCATGGACTCCATCAATATAATCAAGACATCACTCAAAAACCAATCAAAAACCCTTGCGCGTATTAAATCCACTGCATGGAGCCTACCTAGCCATGCGATTGGTTTAGAATTCTTTCGCCCAGGGCCCCTACAGTGGAAGTGCTACAGTATTATCGACTAGTTACATTTAATTTAGTTGACTGGCTAGTTTTTTGGTGAGGCAAAGGAATATAAATTCTATAAAATATGGTAGAAGAATTCTCATCAACATATATGGTCTGTACTGAAAGTAGAAACGGAGTAAATTTCACGAAAATGTTTAACCATTCAATTCATTGAAGCAGTGGATTTCTTAAGACTGAACAGAAAGACTAGAATTAGTCGAGGTTGAGTGGTAAGAGGCATCCGAGACGGCCAAAAGAGTTGGGATTGAAAGAACCCAGAATTTCAAAGACATGTTTACCTGTGTATTGCTTAAATTTTAATTGCTGAGTGGACAGAAAACCCATTCCATCATCCCTTGAGATGAGGAATCAGAGGGGACAAGGTAAAGATAACTTTACTCGGGGTCGCAAAATTCTTCTGTATTTGGAAAAATATATATTGAAAGTGCAAGTAGTCTTTCTATTTCCATAGTGGAAATCGGGAGTTCTTACTACCAAAATTTTTAAAACATTTAAAAAAACAAAACTCAAGCAAGGAATCGTTTCGATGGGAAATGAAATGATTGCCCTTGAAATAGTAAAGTGACGACGCTCCCTACAGTACCGCGCTCACTATGAGTGACGGAAAATAACCATTCCATAAGAACGAGTATATAGTATAATGCAATTCAGTGCCCATATTTGCAACATCTGCGATAAAAATTAGATCTGTAGGTAAGTACCTCGATAGAGTCGTCTGCAATGTTCCAGTTGATCGACAATGGAGTGCCAGGTGAAGTATCTCGAGGATTTGAATCAGCCTAACGAAAAGCATTCTAAGTGAAGGAAACAATACCAATATATTCTATTCACCTGGCAATGCCCAATGTATGGTTTGTTCACACGAAATGGCGCTACAGGGACAAATCCTTCCACACGACGGAAAAGAGCACGTTCTAAGCGACTTTTGTCCGCCTTCTCGGCTACTGATATTGAAGAGAGGTAAATCTAGAACAACACTATTGATTCACGCTCAAAGTAAAAATAAGATTCGAAAACGTACAGGATCAATAAGCAGTGACAACAGTTCTCCTTGAATTCCAAGAACATTCCACCGCATGATCTTGTCGCTACATGACATAGTCCTAATACGTTCCCCTCCAGCAATTCCGTCTATTGTTTGTGGACCCAGAACTTCTGGTGTGCGACCAAGTATCGTTCCCATACCTGGAGAATACCTATTTGACTCACTGTAGAAGAAAACTTGAACAAAACACTAGTCTATCAAAAGTTGTCAAGGTGCTACTTCGAGGGCATAGGAATAGAAAATTCTGTTTTGTACCTTCAGTTTCTGCTGCCTACCTAGACTCCTCTACCAATTACTGCATCAAAAGTAAGGAAGCTTATATTGTAGAAGAAGTGTAACGAATAACTCTGGCAAGAAAAAGATGAAAACTGGAACCAACCGCTCTCGATTTTGAACCGAAGGTTGCTGTGCGACTCGATCTCATTGATTTGCTCACCATCCTCGTTCAGAACGTATGCACGAGCGTCTCCACATGGAGCGGTATTGACAAACAGATGAAATGACAGACCCTTCCGAAGTGCTAACTTTCCTGTATAAGAAAACATAAAAAGAGAGCTCAAAAAATAAAATAATGGAGACATACCTAGTTCATTGGTCTTCACGAAAATCGATTTAGAGGCGTCCTGGGTGTACAACAACACCTGCGCGTACAAAAATCTGTAATACCAAATGTTTATCACAAAACTAAAACCTATGTTATTTGAGAAAACTACTCGCCGTAACAGTCCTCGACGAGCAACTACCTCAGCATGACAGTCATTCACAGAGAGTCCATGGAGGCTGAGCATATCACCTGAATTTGCTGGTAAAAACGTTAAAGGGTTTAGTGGACATAGGTTCAGTAAATAGAAAGGGAAGATTTTATATATTAAGCATAAAAATACGACAAGTATGTTCGAATATTAGGGCAAGTGATCTGCAATCGAAGGGGAGCTTGTCAATAAAGTTTTGTGATATTTGAAAATATAAACAAGATATCAAACTATAAATAGGAACATACAGAGCGAATGATACAGCACAGAGAACTAAACAGTTTCAACCAACCCCTAAGACCCTTATTTCCTGTGCCTAAAGACACCAAATCGGCACTGCTTCCATGATGATTCCTCGTAACGAGAAAGATGCCAGCGATCACCTTCTCTGATCCGATAATCTCAGGGTATGCATTACCGAGTCTGGAAGGAAAGTATAGACAAAAAAATGCAGCGATGAAAGGTGCAGCTCCGCGATCAGGTAATAGACAATTCAAGAAACCACATGCAATTTCACTCTTTTAAAAGCGAAAAAATAGAGCAAAATGCAGAAAGTTCGTTTTTCCTCATCTGTGATTAGAGCATTTATGGCCAATGAAAGAGTAATACTAGCTCTTATACCATGGACAGAATTTGGCCCGTTTCTGTTTAATTAGCAACAAACATCAGTATTTCACCCTATCCCAGCATCGGTATGGACGTGAACACAGGTCAGCTTGCCTAGTAAAAAAGGGTAGCGCCAAAGTCAGAACAAAGCTTTTTCAGAAGTGGATAGCCATTAACCAGAAATTCGATTGGTGATACTGACCAGTAAGGAAACTAGATGAGAATTTTCCAATGTCTGAAAGGAAGATTCAATTCTAACCCGTAAAACTTCGCGTAGGTGTGTTTACGAAGAAGTTCAGAGAACGTAGTTTCCTGCTTGAATTCAAGATCCTGTGCTGACTTCGCAATATCCACGGAGAACTTTTCGCACAGAACCTGGAAGCGTAGTGATAAAGAAGCTTTACCAAGGATTTCTGAAAGAAGCTGCAGCCTTTGCTGTTAAACTCTGTCCAAACATTGCGTACGAGGACAAAATAGATAGAGGAATCCTTCAAAATCTCAAATCTTTTCGAGAAAATTGTAAAATTCTCAGGCTAGCTTGGACGGCACACAGCTATCAAGGCTAGTTCATGCGTTATTCGTTAAGGTTATTCCAGAATTCACTGGCTATACCAAAATCGATATCCTCAACGTTACATTGCACAGACTGGCGCGCAGCGTTAATTCCGTCCTACAATTAGGGAGGAATACAACGAGCACAGTGGCAATCTCAATCAATTTTACCTTGACTCCCTTGACAAAGCAATCCATTTTGGCGATTTTCTTAGTGCGGTGTGGTGCCCCTCTTACCAACACGTTTCCAACCTGGACAGACATCACAAAAAGAAACCTGCAAGTTCGAGACAGTCACAAAATGATGAATTAGACACAGACTTGAACTGTGGTACTTCTTAATAGAAGGGCCAATCTCACCTAAACAACATCTCCCAAGTTCTGCTAAAAAAAACTTCACGTATTACAAAAGTGTAAACGACTAGATCAGATCTTTTCCCACCTCCACTCGCCAGACCTCTCCCTAAGGTTTTACAGCTGACTTCTCTGCCTTACTTGGCTGATCTAACATCGATACTGTGAATTTGAAGCATTACTACTACTGTTATTGTTACTCGCACTTTGTATGTTTGTTTGGGTGTCATTCTGTCGAGTCGGAAGAATGAGTGTTTCCCACCCAGTTGTAATTTTTGTTTAACCATTGTTCTCTCGATTTCCCAACTCAAAAGTTGGCACTTCTTATGTTCCCATGACAATTTTCCTAACATATCAGAATGATAACGAACAGAAGCTTCTAATTCATAGAATTGATATTAGGTCAGCTGAGTTTGGCTGAGGGGCCAGCAGCGAGCCCTCTAAAAGAGGTCACCCGATAGCGTGCGAGGCAGCGAAGAGAACTCATTCAGAACTAAGTTGTTCACACATTACAAAACCACTGCTCTGCGAATGAATTCCATTGATACTGAAACCAGAGAAAGATATGATACTGTAAAAAAATACAACACTAAAAACTCACGTCCCCTTCTCTTCTCCATGGATAGTCTCAACCATTACTTCAGGAGTCGACCTAAATATCATTTTACCGACACTGGAACGCTTACAAAACTCGAAAACGCAGCCACAGACATTGGAAGTTGTGAGAAATGAAGTTAGTTACTCACTTGAACACATGCATGTACAATTCCAAAAAGAGAGATATAGGGTTTTTGCGGGTACGAGCAATCATCTCCCGCAAATCTTCGCCCATGTCCTCCGTAATGGTCGGTGACACAGTCATGACGTTTTCCTCTAAGTGAACGGACTAACGAAGAAAACACAGCTGAGATGACAACGAGGCAAAATCTAATCTGTGAATGTAGAGGCTGATGAAAACATCCTTGAACCATCAAACCACTCTAGTGCACACAAGTTTATTCGTACTACAACAACGCTCTGATGACGAAACCTATTGATTTGCATTAGGAGAGCGGCTAACACAAGCAAGTACAACCTATTCATAATTTGATTTCTACTGATAATAATTTTCAAGTTGTTTATCGATACAAGTATTCCGATTGCAAATTCGCAGCTAATTCTGGCTCCCAACGGTCGCCATTTGTGAGCAGCTTTTCCTAAAAAACAAAAGAATTGACAGCTACCATGAATTCGTAAGAAAAAAGTTTCTGTGGACAAATGGATACCTTGTTGTAAAGTAATTCCATGTGTGTTTCCGTAGAAAATTCGAAATTCGGTCCTTCAACAATTGCGTCGACAGGACAAGCTTCTTGGCATAATCCACAGTAAATACACCTTCAAATAATTATTAGAAGTTGTTTTGAAACGGCAAGGAGCGTGCTGTGAAGTGCGTGAAGATCAGCTTCGGAACTATCCCCGTCTATAAGTCATTTCAGCTGGGGTCTTACCCTCTGGCTCCATTAATATGTGTCAGACTCGTCTCGAAGGACCAAGTCTTAATTTTGACAAGATTTTTCTGTTGATTGCTGGTATTTCGACGTTCGTAACATAAGTCTCTCAAGATTGAGAATTATGGGTCCAAAAGCTACGTCTTATGCATTGTCTAGTTCCCGCGAGTAACTATGTAGACGAAGTACGGATTGAAACGCTGAAGGAATTTCAAATGAAAAACGAATGTGAGGGCAAGACATGATTGATGAAAACCTTGTCGTACAGAACTTAATGAATAAGACAGAGAAGACCACTCAAGTTGTGAAAAAAAATTGCGTGAACGAGGGATGAACATACTTAGTCATGTCGATGTCGTAACGATCAGTACGCCGACTGCCGTCAGGACGAGGCTCCGCTTCAATCGTAATAGCCTGAAAATTGTGCGACATCATAAACCACCGAACTATAAATTGACAGCAGGGCAATTTGCATAATAGTAACCAACTTGGGCAGGACAAATAGCCTCGCACAGCTTGCAAGCAATACAACGCTCTTCACCTGATGGATAACGTCGAAGAGCATGCTCTCCTCTAAAAAGACATGTCTGAAGCGAAAAAAGTCAAAAATGAACCTCTTAATCTCCCTCTTGTTTTCACTTACGTAGTGGCCACATTGATGCTAATTTCATAGCGAAAAATCGTTCTAATGAGTTTCATCGGAACAAAAGAGACAAAATAATCTTATACCCCATCAACAGAAAGCAGTTCCAGCTGGACTATAGAAAACTATTGAGAACAGCCTACTTCTGAGCAGAACAAAAACAGGTCCTCATGATCGACTAGCTTCACCTTAGCCCACTTCCCCACCAATGAGGCCAACACTAAATTAACACTAAAAATTACTTGACAAATGGGAAAAGGAAAGAGAGAAGGAGAATATATCAATATTACAAACATTATAAAGGCTTATACTGGTGAACGAAGATTTCTCTATCGCTGCCGGTTAGCGAGAGAGAACTATCAGTGAAGAAAATCCGTTGTTGCAGGCTACGTAGGGCGCCTAGGTGGCGGATAGAGTAGTAATCGTGGACCAAAAATCGCCGGTACTTGCCCGCCTCCAAAATCATAGCCCGTCGTCCTCGTCCACGCTGTGATAGCCTGGCAACCCAGCTCTTACACTAGAGCCTGAAAAGCTATTCGGGTGTAGCCATGTGCCAAAAGCATTAATATAAATGGGTCTCATCCCCGTGAATCTGAGGTTGCTCCCAATACGGCAGCGTTGGGTAGTACTGCTCGGGATAGGCTGCTAAAACCTCAGGTCAAAACAGGCTGCCCAAAAGGAGAAGATCTGTACTTTAAACGAACGAACGCCATCGTATGCGTGTATCGAAAATCGGATGGAGGAAGCTAGGAAGAACTGACAGGTACGACGTCGGACTTACCGAAACGAGAGGGCACCACCCTTTGTACGTCATTTTCGAAAGTGGAGAAAAACTTTTTCTTGGAACATGTGACTGCAGAGGGGTCAGCGATGTAGGTTCCTCGTCAAATATCCATATATGGCCATATATCGATTGTACAAAAGCGTAACAAACCAAATCGGACGTTTGTGATTAAGAAGATGCGGCTCAACCTCAGCTCTAACAATCCTCGATGTTCCCAGCTCTAACAATGCTCGTTGTTTACGCACCATCATCGAGCTACGATGACGAAGAGCTGGGAGCGTTCTGAATAGACCTGGATAGACTCCGCAGAGAAGACCATACTTTCTTCAAGGTCATCGTCGGTGATTTCAACGCCAAGATTGGTCCCAGCAGAACGGCAGGAGAGCTCCACCTCATGGACTTATGGAATGGAACGGAATGAGCAGGGTGAAAGGCTGCCCGAGCTTATCATGTCGACCCACGCTATCAATCGTAACTCGCAGTTGCAGTAACCCTATCATTAACGATGGGCATGTGAGTCACCAGTGGACAGCTAAATATAGAAACGGAGCAAATATCTTCAATCGGAAGTTTTGCCTTACTGACGTCGTTGTTGATCCGAAGTTCTACACGGGAACGACCATTCATCGTTTTCTCCGCGTTAGATTCTGTTTTTCATTGCGTGGAAAAAGTGGTGAAGTCCAGGAAACAAAGGCCACAGCGAAGTCCAGGAAATTAAGGCCAAAAACCCCCATCAATTGGGACCATTTGTGAGTCTCTGGTAAGATTCCGTTTTCGACAACATCGATGAAGAGATCAACCAGGTCGTCGAACATCTTGATAGTATTAGGAAAGTAGAAGTCCAGAAATAGCCAAAATACGTCTTTTTTTTGAAGATTCTTGAGCTGATACTCCAGAGTGGAAAGGCGAGCGTAACAGTGAATTATCGACAAACACCCGAACTCGCAAAACTATGCAAATAAGCGATAAAGTAAGATCTGGAAGCGAGAAGAGTAGCATTAAGGAAGGAGCAGGAAAAAGCATTCGCAAAGCCAGGCGGAACTTCGCCAATTACACGACCAAAGTGACTTCTACTCGTCGTCTTGACGGAACACTTACTCCTTTTTGAAAGGCCATGGAGAGGACCGTCTATTCTGATCTGATCTGTTCGACAGCCAAGCCTACCTGCCTACCTACCATCTTCAGCAAGACAGTTTTTGTCGCCCCTTCAGTCCTCCCTTCCGCAATTCGACATGCCATCACGTCGATGGGGAACTGTACGACTCCTGGGCCCGATAGGATCAAACCAGAACAGCTAAAGAGCCTTCCAACAGTTATCATCAGAGCATTGGCTATTCTCTTCACGCGGTACCTGTCGGACTGCAAAATGCCCATGTCGTAGAAAACTAGTAAGACTGTGTTGCTGTATAAGAAGGGAGATCCAGACGACATTGGCAACTATCGCTGAATTTCTCTGTAGTTAATAATCTACAAACTTGGCACAAGCGTCATCCTCAATAAGACCGGCGAAATACTACATGGATGAAGGACAACTATGAGAGCAAGCGGAGTTCCCAAGATGGTTCAGTACAATCGATCACATCCACACTATTACGGGAATCATTGAAGTATCACGAGAATACAGCCGTTATGTCCGGCATTCATCGAATTGAAGATGGTCTTTAATATTGCCGATACAGAAGCGGTAATTAAAGCCCTGGGTAACCAGGGTGTTGTCATTCAATACGTAAGGATGCCTTGTGAGCTCTACGACAACTCCACAATCAGTGTTTCGCCGTTCTATAAGAAAGTCATTGTCAGGGTGAAGAGAGGGCTTCGGGAGGGAGATGCCATTCCGCCCAAAATTTTCAGTGCCGCCCTCGAGAACATAATGCCATTTGAAATGAGATAAATAGGGAGCGTAGGTCGACGACCGCTACTCACCTCTGCTTTGCAGACAACAACTTGCTTATAACACCGAAAAAGAGAAAAGGGAACGAATGCTGTCCGAACTTGACAGCGCTTGCGGAAAGATAGCCTCAAAGGCGCAGTTCACGATAATTTTGGGAAATCCAGATTATGATGAAAAATGAAAGACAAGATCGGAACTAGTGCGACTGAGGTGAAGAAACTGCGTGCATCGGTGTTTCCAAAGTGAAAAAAGGCTTCGAAAAACTGTTAAAAAGGGGGCTGGACGAGAACGGAACCAGAAAAATGAAGAAGAGTGGGGCGTCCGGCGTGCCGTTGCTTACGCCAAGAAATCGAAGAACAGGTGGGCAGGAGACCCTATAGGTTATCGTGATGACCGGTGGACCAAAGCGGTTACTGACTGAATCCCTCGGGACATCGAACCAAGACCAGAACGGTCGAAAGCGCAATGGTCAGACTTCTGCACAAAATGAACGAAGGAAATGCTGAGTGCTGTGCCTCGTGTCCCTCACGATCTACTTGACCACTTTAGCTCGCTACAGGAACGAATGGAGACGTTACTGGCGCCCGCTCGAGAGAAACGATGATCAACGGGACGACTGGTGATCCATGTGATATGATGGTACAACAAGCAGAGCGAAAAAAGAAAAAGCAAAGCTACAACATAGTAGTAGTATAATATAAAAAGTGAGGTACCAATATTACAAAAAAGAAAATAACATAGGAATTCACTGCAACCGTGATGTAATGTAACGTACCTGAACCGAGAACTGAGAGGTCCTTTTTCGAAAGGGTAATTAATGGTGGCAGGTTCCATGAAAACGTGTCCCAGCATGACACCGAAGCCTTAAAGTTGCATCAATAGTCATTCTGGTAGAATATATAAAAACAATAAATGCCAGTGTTCGTCAGACAATAAAAACTATCAGTTCTTGCTCAGTGTAGTGTGGAAGTTTTTTGTTCGAAAACCATATCGATAAGGTTTTGAACATGACACACTTAGCTAAACTAGAACAAAATATAATTCAACCTTGTCAAATTTGACAGATAACAACAGTAACATCCCGTGTATGGAGGTAGAAGACTGCACGCGCCTTGTCGTTTGACAAATGAGTTACAAAATGCAATCTGGTCATTGCCCCTCGTTTTGCGTATGCTGATTTACGATGAGTTTGCCCAAAAGTTTATAGGTTCGAATGTCCCTGGCGATATAAAAACATAGTCCTAAAGCTACTCAAGAGAGATCGCTTAAAATCATTCGCTTTGCAAAATCAGTTCCAAGACATAAGTACAGTAAATTTTAATCTCCACTAAGGCTTAGTCGTCTCCTAGACGAGTTACCTCAGTTTCTTCATTTAACATATGGTAGAATATTAAATGGAAAATTTGAGAGAGAAATCTGAATTTATAGAACTACTGAGGTCCGACTACTAACACATGACCACTATTGATATGCTGATTACTCCAGTCTCTGCAAATCTGTTCTACTTCATCCAATTCTTCAAATTCCCCTACAGCGGACATAGTTTCTGTGTGTGTTTACTACTGACTATTGTCTTATGGAACCGTACTCTATCTTTTCCTTACGTGTTGTGCTGCACATACTCACGCGTGCTCCACAACAAAGAACGCACTAAACAAAGGCATTTTTGTGACCCGAGTCATGCTCCTTAAATTCTGGCTACGATCTCTGGTGTGTTGTGAATTTATGAAAAAAGGAGAAAGGCGCTCCACTTTCCGCAAATGAGTCTCATCCGACTAATTTGTTGACACATTCCTAACCTTTACCATTATTCCGGTGTCCGGGCTTTTCCGAAACATTAGTGGGGTCTCCTGAACTCACATGTGCTCTGCTGATCTTGCTTGAGGCCCCCTACCCATTCCAACCCCTGACGCATGCAAGTGCTTCTTTAGATAATACGGACTTCAGAATAGATAGAGAGAAGCGAATTCTTTGCATAATTCATAGCAAATAATGATTATGACGCCATTGATAGTGAGTAATTTCGGTGAGTTCCCATGTACAAGATTACGAACTTCTTCGTCAGAGTTATGAATACTTGATCCAAGAATGAATTCCATTATTGGTCCCCACCCAACCGAATGCACCCTTTGCGCAGTTCGTAAATTCAAACCACCTCCTTTATACGCTCTAAGCCCCAAGAGGTTTGTGAACAAAGTTATAATTTTGATCTTACCCCCGCCCACGTAAAGGATTTGACCACGTTTGATCTATTACCTCTAATCACTTTTTTTCGCGTTCCAGATCGTTTCTGAACTGAGTTAAAGTAGCTTAACGCACGTCCCGCCCAAGGTAGGAGGAGATGTGTCTGGCTGGTTCACAGTTCACCGGTGTGCCTTCCGGCCGTGTTTCCGATCGAACGACCGACGGCGGCGCTAGACCGACTTGTTGACAACGCCGAACAGTTTGCCTCCAGGGTCGCGTGAGTCATGAAGGCGCGTGACCCATCGACGTTCAGTGTTGTCAACAAGTGGCTAGCGTCACCGTCGGTCGGTAGTTCGGTCGGAAGGTACACCGGTGAACTCTGAAAGCGCCCCTTAAGTCGGGGGGACGTGCGATTTGTGCGATTCCGGGCGCGCGCGGCAAATTGTGCGGCGAAATTCGCGAAGATTCAAACGACTCCTGCGCCTATTATTGGAGCACAAACATGACGTTGAGTACTTTGGTAGGGTCGGACAATCCTACTAACCTACTTTACTTCAAATTTGGGCCCCAATAATAAACGCTGCAGTCGTCCAAATAGCACCGAATTCCGCCGC
>UZAF01017250.1:6737-42496 GCA_900617895.1 Haemonchus placei | reverse complement strand
CACTGGCCCTGGATGGAGCTTCGTCCCCAAAAATTGAACCAAGTTCATCCATGCATTGCTGTTGAGTTAGTCCACGTCGAAAGTTGTCGCGCGAAAATGCCCACAGTTCAACTCCATGACTTGGCCGAAACAAAATCTTATAACTTAGTGTTAACAACATAAATCGCGCTCAAATTTTGCAACGGAACCTCAAAATAGTCAAACTTTACGATAGTGGTGTCAGTTGCTAGATTGCTACACTAGTGTTTCCAAATCCCGAAATATAAAAGGCATCCCTCGTATGAGTTTGCAATGTCTAGTGTACTTATTTTCTTGGTTTTACCAGTGAAATTTCGACAAAGTAACAGCTTTGGCGTGTTCATTCCAAAAGGAGCTGGCCTTTTTCTTTTCTGCCTTTACAATTTTTCCTTCCTAAAAGCTCTAATTGGACAACCTATTAAAACTTAACAGTACAATTGTTGTCTTGTGTAAACCCAGCAGCTACTGTGCCAAACAGATCTACAGCTAGTAACTGAATAACCGGTACTGTAAAAATTGCTAGCTTGACTACTTAGAAGCATAGTAGAAGACAAATACATATTCAAACAATTTACACATGTGGGAGATTAGTCTAAATATCAAAATCCTCAAAAAATTCACTTCAGATCGTTAGAGTGGGTGGGGTCCTGATCTACCGGGTCGGTGATCTACGCGGATGACGTCACATTGCGATATTGATCAGTTGCAGCTTCATTGCTCATTTGCAGCTCATCGAAACACCTCGTCCTTTTCTATAACATGCCTTTACTTTTAATAACTAACCGGAATTCGTTATTCAAATTGCTTTTCCTTTTTTTCCTACCTCGGTTACATTAGTTAAGCCAATCCTGACAATGAGATCTTGAAGTCAGTTATTCTCATTGTCATAGATCTGTTCAATGACTATTTTGCTCCTTCGAGCTTCAGAAATTTATGCTCTGACATCATTCTTCATTCTCTATTGAAACTCATTCAACTAGGTTCTATTCCTGACAATCTTGAATTCACCATGATCCGTTGTCCCGTGAACCGCGTTATGTCAGAAGTGACGGGTCGATTCCACTCCCAGACCGAGAGTCAGCTTTTCCTTTGGGTTCCGCCTAAAGCGGCTTCATATCAGGAAGTAGGGGCTTGTCACTGACTGTATCTGATCTTTACTAAATAGCTGTCATAGAGAATAACTTACAGTAATCGAGACCCAACAAAGCCGTTGAAAAGCTTATCCGCTTTCTGCCTATGTACCTAGGTACCTAGTCGGCATTTATGCATTTTAAAGTTTATTAGCGGTAACAATAAAACAGTTGATTATCAATTTTGTGATATACATTGAGAGATGATGTTCGTAAGCAGAAGGATTGCAAAGCTGTTAAATCCGTATATGTTATCCTACAACATCGTTAACTGAAGGGAATGATATTCCAAGCCCTGTGTTAACACCAACACCAGCAAACGGGACGCCAACGCCAAAATTCGTTCCGACCTGCAAATGATGAGTTTGAAGGAAATCAAAAGTTATGGATGAGTTGTGGTCACCTTTCCGTTTAAGTAATCGACTCCGACGTGTTGGTTCTGCTGATAGTATGGCCCTACACCTAAACCAACATCTACTCCTATCGGTTTACCGAGCTCTCCTTGTTTGGTGGGCACCGAGACCTGAAAGTGATCAGTCAGACTAATGAACGACAGAGCTTCGTCAAGATCTATTCATACTTTGTCGCTGCCGACAGCGGGAATATCGATAATCATTTTCATCAGTAATATCTCAGGGCGTCTTAACTGATTGCTGATGAATCACTGGTCATGGTAAGGTAAAGGATCCAAAAAACGAGAAGTGCTGCGTGCAAGTGATAGGTGTCAGTAGGAGGAAACAGTTAGTTCCCTGCTGCAGCCGATAAGTCTGCAAGACTCACCAGTGCATGTGTGTCACCTTCGATTCCAAGGGACTGCACCAAAGGAACACTCCATCCGGATTTATACCCATATTTTCCTTCATACCAATTAGCACCAACTTCCATCGTTTGTGACCAGTAGTCCCTAGAAAGGTAACGGAAATTTAGATAGTATTCGAAATGTGGATGAAAGTGGGTATTTCTGGTGGTTACTCTTCCACGGATAAAAGTTTGGACAGAAGTTCCCAGAGAGGACACTTAGCTGCTTTCACGCTAAATTCACATTCATGAACGTTGCTTATCCGTATACAGCACCTCTCCAAATAGTATTAGTCAAAGACTCTTTCCATAATGTACGCATCTTCACGGAATCTCGAATTTTAGTTTTATGGTAGTGGCTGATGGCTCACTCATGATGACTAGTAGTGTAGGCTCCATCATGAGTCAGCTTTTCCCAGTAGGGACCAACAAGATCTACTGGAAGGTTTTTCCTAAAGATTACGACATTGAACTTGATGTACCTCACTCCAAGGTTCTCGGAGTAACCGCCTCCCCATGACCCAAACGGAACATTTGCAACTCGTCCCACGCCGATTGATCCTGAAGTTACAAAGAAGTAATTTGCTAAGTTGTGGAAGCCCTTTCTGTAAAAGTCAATCAGCTGGCTGAAATCAGACAAACCTTCCTCATTGATGGGATAGTAAGGGATACCGTTCACTTCAACGGTACCAAGATTGAGACCCACGTTCGAGTTGAACGCATTGGCAATATTGTAGAGGGGATCGGATTTGGGCAGGAAACTTTGGCAATCCTGGAATCCCAAAGATAAGATGATAAGACTTATTCGATCCTATTTGGACTCTCTGCTCTTTCTCCTTTTCACACAAATCCTTTTCGTGCCTTATCTGCTGACCAGAACACAGTAAAGATCTATTAAAGACGATTCAATTTCAGAATAACAGTTATGGAACCTACATGGAAGTATGCAGCGCAACGTTTCACATACTCCTTGGCTGTTTTCTTATCATAGCAGTGTTTTCGGACTGTTGGCACGAACCTGTAAGTATTCGGGTCTTCTACGTAAGTTAGGCACGTAGCCATTCGAAATATTACCGAGCATACCTTGCACAGAGCTCCTCTAGAGCCACAGCTTTCCTGTGAATTTCTCGATTTTCCGGTCGAGGTTCTATTTGGGATGGAGCTTGTCGCTCCAGCATGTTCTGGAATTATGGGGCTAAATTTTAGATTAATTCAAATGTTTTCATCAGATATGAGCATAATTCAAATGTTTTCATCAGATGTGAGCACTTTCATTGAGGTTTTATACTTTCGTCGCCAGTCTGGCCAGAATAAACCCTTCTTCGTAGGGAAAAAAAACCGTGATAGTAACTTTCTAAACAGGATCAAGGGCATAATGGGGAACCCAGACTGGTTCAACTCTAACTCCTTTCACTAGCAGAAAGATTGTCCCTCGTCATCCAACCCCACCTCACCACCGCCCTCAAATATGTTTTCTTTGACATGGCTCCCTCTCTTTCAGATCAAAATTCCTAGCATATTGGATAAGCACACGAAAAATCCCAAATCTGGTACAAATTAAAGCGTTTTTAAGATACTGTGCGTGTAGGGATGCAGTGAACTACATGTGCCCATTTACAAGTTGGTAACGCAATGTCCCCACCCATTTAACGTAACGCTAGAATGCTGGTCCCAGAGCATAAACATATTCTTTTCAAACTTTCCACTTCTTGAATCTCAAAATAGATACTTACAGTAACGCCAGCTGTTTTCCTCGTACGCTCTCGACCACTACTTTGCACAGGCCGTAGGTCTCCGAATGGAGACCTGAAAGTGAGTGGTTTAGACGAGAAAAAAAGGGGACAGGAGTGCTTATCATTCAAGCTCCACGGTGCTTTCTGGTAGGTTTATCGCTCATAAACGAGCTACGGAGTAATCGTGTTAACTACCGTACTTCAAAAACTTACTTAGGTCTTTCATCCTCACGTTTGCTCTGAGACGGCATACCCGTAGATGGTAGATCGGGTACAGGCACACCAAATTCCCCCATCGTTTGTGCTATTCTTTCTCTTTCCACTCGCTGTCGCTCCAACAAGTCTTGGTACCTAAACACCTACCAAGATTATGCTTTCTCGATTTCACCCCTTGCATATTCGATTTTCTAGTTTGCAGGCATCCTCCGGTGGGAGTCAGCTGAAGTCTTATAGCTTCATCTTCTCATTCTCAACGCTCTACAGCAGAGTATTTGACACCATTGAGTCTGCTCTTTTTTTTTCTCCCAAAAAACATCGCTGATGTGAGACCTTTTCAATCAATGGCTGTCCCGATCGGATGCCGTTCCCGAGATATAGTGAAATAGTAGTGAACGCACCTTCTTAGTTGAACCTGTGCTGCGTACTGCCTCATTTGTTCGAAGTAATGTCCATAGTACTGATCCTGTGCCTCGGTCACTTTTTTGACATATTCAGCTCGCCTTTGTTCATACTCCTCGAATTCACGCAGCTGTTGTTGTTCTAATGGTGACATTTCGTGCCTTAAGAGAATCGTTAGTTTATTAGAATTGGTTAATGATCTGAGGTAAGTAAGAAATTGTCTGGACGTTCCCTCCTAAAGCCTCCTTAAATCCACTTTTGTGAGCGTTTTCAAATACACCGCTCAACTGAACTAGTTGGGAAATAAATATCTATAGTCGGTTTCATATAAGCAAGCGTCATATTCATTTAAGAAAAGGCTTGATGTTCTCCCTGCAATAGTTGGTATTTGATTGGTCTTTAAAAGCACAGGTCTTGATAAAAATGGTTTCTAAGTGTTCCCCATAGGATGTATTTGAGGCCCCCTCTTATAACATATCTGGCGCTATCATGTCGGAAAACGGTCTAGATAGGGCGTTGCGATGGCTCAGAGATTGGCTTGTGTGTACCCTTTGACGAGTTTCACCGGCACTGTTGAGGCTGCACAGATCACAAAGAAACCAGCTTAGGAAGTTCAAACCACTTGTCGTGCGACAGTGAAAGGCAGTTTTGTACAGTTCTGGCTTGACGTAGTCAGCTCTTCGCGCAATTGTAACTACCGAAATCTCGTTCGAATACCCCTTCCATGTTATTTCCATGGTTCATGGTAATCTCGTCCAACCTCTATTTTCCCTACTTTTGAGGAGCCTTATTTTTCTCAAAATCGGCGAATTCTTAAGTTTTCTTTTCTACCGATGAACTATTCCCAACCTAAAGTTTCGCTTTTCGTCTAAAAAGGGATGCTACAAAATTATCGTGAACTGTGCCTTTAATCCAATAATATCTCAAAGACAATGAGAATCGCGTTGTTGCCTCCCTTCCATGGGGGGTCTATCGGAAAGTTCCTTTTCATGATCTCAGTACCTCATACCTTCTCAAAATGCATGTAAATTTACAATCGCAAAGTCCCCGAAATATTGTTCATTTTGGAAATGGGTAGGGTGTAAGGTGGGTTTCATTGGATTAAAATCTACTCAAAATGAGGATTACGTATGTTGCTGGCATTGATAAAGACTGGAAAGCTTTATTTCGTTATGCTGTATTTGCTCTCCTTGGTCTGCATCAAATCCTTTTAGGATCGAGCCATCGTCCCTATGAACAGCTACTGCTATAACAGTAAACAGTCATATGTACACTGGGTTTCTGAACCACGAGAGCTTCGTCCGCCTGATTAATCACAGGTATGCATTCCCCTGCTTCCCCTTTTTACGATAGTTTTATCTCAAGATCAATTAAATCAAAATACGAAACTGTTTTTGAAAAAAGCTCAATTACCTGCAAAAGAAAAATGGGAACAGTTAAGCAACCGAGGCTAGTCATGCCAGATATCCCAGGTTCTGTTCGTGAATCACCCACAACAGGCTTACAGCGATTTCTACTTGGCGATTAGCTAAATTGGGCTGAGGAAACGAAAACCATGAAGAGAGCACTTCTCAACCTACGGTTGGTGCTGGAAACTTCACTAGGGCGCAGCTTTTGTGGGCCCTGGTTAACTTTGCTCTTACTGCAAGATATGGTGACCAAGTAAGTGTGATAAAGGCCAAATTCGTTAATGAACTATAGAATGAACTACCTGTGCCGTCGATGAGGTATTCGTCGTCGTACAGCACGTTCATCGACGGTGTCCCTTAAAAGACTGGGAATATTGTGAATTAACGGAGGCGATTTAACCTTGGACTTGAAAATTCTCGAAGCCCTCATTACCCCGACCGTTTGTCTTCAAAGGCATCGACCTAGTATATAAGTTAATTTTTAATAGGATTTGAAGCTCCTCCGATGAACTTCAATCAGATTAATAACAGAATAAGATAATGATTAGGAAATAATCACCTGCCGATTGGTATGGGAACAGGTGGTGTAATGCTATCGGCGGCTATTCCATAAAGAAAGAACGTCCAGCATAGCCGTAAAACTGGGTTCATTGATATTTTACCTGATGGTATATAAGCCATGATTGTTGATCAAGAATGGGTTTTCAAAGATGATCATTGAAAGGACCGATTATATGCAGTAATCAAGTAGAAGAAATGATAGGAGGAGATCGCAAAGTCAGAACAAGTGTCATTACCATTCAAGCCGACTTTGCTTACTTCTGCTTTAACTTTTGTTCTTTTACCTCCGACTAATGTATACCTAATTAAATTCTTTAGTTTTTTTTTNTTTTTTTTTAGTTCAGAAAGAGGATGAGAATTTGGTGGTGATGCTTTCGAAATCTTGAATTTGAATACATATAAGGTACATAGGGGGACAAAAAAGGATAAGAATAAATCTTTGTTTAAGAAGAAGCAGAAGTACAACTGAAAATTGGCAGTCTCGAATACCTTTCATACTTTTTTGTCATGAAATGAGAGAGGAGAGAGGTTCAGAGCTTCTACAAGCCGTGTGAAATGAACTGAATTGATGAGTAGAGACAGTTTTTCTCTCAACATGGTCAGTAACGAAATAACAGCCATTCAGGGCAGGCTGCGTTTTTCTACTATGTACATACGGGGTGCGTGGGTGTAATGTGGGCGACCTTCTGCATTTGTTCGGCGACTATTGAAACCCACGTGAAAAATTCTTTTTGTTAAACTGCTGATCACATGTATCCGAGTAGAACTCTTAGGAAAAAAAAAGGTTCCGCTGTCTGAAAGATGCGCCACGATCGTCTGAGAATTCAATCGGTCAGGGCTTGCCTCCCACACGCGGAAGCCAACTGCAAGCTTATGCGCGATTTATTTTGAAAGTCTAGGAGAGAAATCTTCTTGACCGTCGGTATCTACCATTTTTACCTCAAGTTCCTTGAGAAGAAGATTTATGTCTGCTTGCCAGCCACTTTTGGTGCATTAAATTGTCGAGACGCCAAAATTCTTGATTAGCACTCTACACACAAAAGTCAGGTTTCTCGTGTAATTTCTCTTGTCTTTTATAATGATATTTTTGAGTGATCAGATTAATCTTTTCAGTAAGCAGCTGTCGACCGAGAGAATGGCAGTCAAACGGGCCACCCACGACATACAATTTGGCTAGACAGTTAAATCAGAATTCCATCAACGGATACTCCCGCACATCAAACTGTCGACGGGCGTAATCATTCAACCGGTTTTGTCGGTATGTGTTTATTTGAAAGGGGTTCTGAAACTCATTACATAGTCTCCTGCACTACGTGGAGGGTTGTTTTCCACGTCTATTTCTGTCTGGGGAACGAAATTCTTGGGGAATTCTGGGTCAAGCGGAAGTGGAGACTATACAATCGGCGCATAACCAAATAAGCAAATATGTCTACGCACGGCCTGAGGTCACGCATCCATTTTTTGGTTGGCTGCTACCTTATTTATATGTATAGTATGCGACTATATGTTAATTATGTTTTTTTAATGGAAAATCGCCGCGCCGTACCTCCTAATTTGTCGCAAATTTGTTTTACGGCGTCAACTTGCGTTCTACTTATCTGAATATTTATTCATTCACCTGAATTATTTGTACACTACAAGTAGAAAAGCTAAGAAAAAAAAATGAAGAATGGCGTGAAAATACGAAAAGCAAAGGGGGATCATTTTGGAGAGTTTATAAGAAATTGGTACGTAGGAATTGACAATCGGCTTTTTCCGCAGGGGGAATGATTGAGGTTGAGCTTCTGAGAAGCTTCGGTCTCAGTTGCTTCTCTGGCGGAAGAAATATTAAGCAAAAAGGGGTCAATGGAGTATGGCGCTCTAGATACGAAGCTTTTTCCTGGCACTTCTGCGCCATACCTTTGTCACCAGAAGGTGGTGGAGGGCGACCCCACTCTAGCATGTATCTCAATCACTGCTCTTAAACCTTCGATATGTTCTGATATCTCATAAAAAATAATTTGCCCCTAGAAGTAACTTTTATGGCAAGGGCATCAGGTTATCTGAGGTCATGAAGACTGTATTTGAGATAAAAATCATTCCCTGTCATTTAAAGATTGCCAGGGCACTGAGGGCTCGGGGGTGTATCTGAAATATGTAGGTCTCGTCCGCGGTCTCGTCTGCAAGGAAGAGCACTTGTTTACTTGGCCAATCAAGGGTACTCTGGAATCATAGAATCGCAGTGCTGCCAGTGCATTCATAACACCTAGAGGTACGATATAAGGTTTGAATTGAAAAGCTCGCCGTTACTATAGGTCTTCTTTCAAAAGCGAATGGCATATGAGAACGTAAGAGCTCACAGTCCGGGGAAAGGTAGTAATCGACAATTTGGCACGCTCAGGCCCAGCTTTGGAGAATAGGTTTGACATTAGTTCTTATAAACCTAACGCTGCAGCCCACATTTGTGAACCGAATCGTATGAGGTGAAGTGCAACTTCAAGAACAGTTATCTATGATAATCCATCAATAGGTTCATCCATATATAACTTTAGTATAGACATCAATACATTGCATCTTGTAGAAATAACACGGGATAGCGTATTTTGGGTATTTGAGCAGTTCCGGATGAAAACAGTACGTTCTAGCTCCACGATACATATTTTTGCATGCGGATTGAATCTCCCGAATGTAGATGTGGGTCTCGTCCTGAAATTGAAAACTGTTACTTTCTGACAAACCAGTCAATCGACTTCAACTCACGAAAGTCGACACTCATAGATTACATTGCTTATGATGCAAAAAGGGTAAGGATAAGGATAAAGTTTTTGGCGTTAAACAATCCCTGCTGAGGGATTCGCCATCGCAATCGACTTCCATTCAGAATCGTAGTGGCGTAATTAGTGCGTATGTGGGCTATACAATGACTTGCGGTGGCCAGCCGACGTACGAGTCAGAGTTTTTATCCTCCCAGACGAGTTTGGCACCACTTTACCGACCCCGGATGGATGGAAGGCGTGGTTGGCCTAAGCAGGCACCGTTCCTTGATTCGAACCCCTGACCGTGCGTGTGATATAGTGTGAAACTTGCCACTACACCACCCCCGCCCATGGTGCAAAAATTGCCTAAAATTCCTAGTTATTATTTTCATCGCACAACTTTTCTAAAGTTGGCCTATCTACAAGCTAGTGAGTTAAGAATTCACTAGCTAAAATTCGGAGTGATTGAGGGATCCAATGAAAATAGGCTAGCTCTAGTCCATATAAACTGGACATACCTCTTTCTTGAATGGCACTGGCTCATCAGGCAATTTCTCATCCGGGCATCGGTCTTTGTATCGAATACAGAAATCTACAGCCTAAAAAGTTATTCTGAAAGTTTTATGTCAGAGAAAATGATCTGGTATTATGAAAGCGATGAGTCCTGTTGGTAGATGAAGATGAATGTAGACGATAGTAATGCTACCCACAGTACCAGTTTTCCTGGTTCACTGTCTTCCGAGGTGGTGCAGTTGACGTACTCATAAGGTTCAGGCTGCTGGGTTATTACAAGAGTATAAAGGGGGCCCAAATTTCCGAAAATGAAAGGAACTACAATACTATCCAGGCTATGGAGATTCGATCTCACTCCGTATTTTTTCAGTAAATCAGTAATTAATAGCTCTAACTGTTATGAAAATCACTTCAATGCCTTTTCGAAAATTATTTAGCCCATGCTCAGTTTATTACCTGTTCTGCATAGGTTTTGAATCTGAACGGCTTCGGGCAGACGTACCGAAAACGCTCCCTCGATTTTTTGCAGTATGCTGAGTAGTCGATGTGAAGTTCGCTGAAATGCTTTGAGCTCATTAATGAAGAGGATAAAATGAAAAGGAACTCAGAGTGGGCGGTCCTTTCTGACCTGGGCCGCCAGGTATACGCTCCTCTCCAGAAATTGCAGAGGCGATGATTAGTGATTGGAGTGAATTCAAGTAATACCAAGAATGATACGGTACTTTTTTCAATACTCCGTCTTAGTTCTNGCAGACGTACCGAAAACGCTCCCTCGATTTTTTGCAGTATGCTGAGTAGTCGATATGAAGTTCGCTGAAATGTTTTGAGCTCATTAATGAAGTGGATAAAATGAAAAGGAACTCAGAGTGGGCGATCCTTTCTGGCCTGGGCCGCCAGGTATACGCTCCTCTCCGGAAATTGCAGAGGCAATGATTAGTGATTGGAGTGAATTCAAGTAATACCAAGAATGATACGGTACTTTTTTCAATACTCCGTCTTAGTTCTGCCACAGTGAGAATTTAGAAAGTGAAGCTTATTTAGTAAAGATTCCTTCCAATCGGGGATTTGTAACAGTAGTAGGTCATCAAGGGTTCGCGCCATGTACAAGCGCTGGTTTAAAAAGCAGTACTCACGTTATATGGGTGAATAGGTTCGTTTTGAGGGTTTCAGGGCACGTTTCCACAAAGGCAGAGCAAAACTCCTGGAAATTAATGTAGACATTCAACTTTTCAGAGTATGCTTACAGAATCTGAATTTTTATAATTCAATGAAATCAGAAAAGAATGCCATTCACTTTTGTCTCCTCAAAAGCTTGTGGCGGTGGTGGAGTGAAGCAGACTTGATCGTACTCAGTTTTCAGCTTTTTGCACGACTGAAACATTAACCATAACATTATGAAATCATAAAAATGAAATAAATAAATATAGTGGTGGCACATTAATTAAAAATGGATGTTTTTTTTATTATCTGTATATTTTAGGAAGAAAGCATACCGAAAGAGAGTGAAATTGATTAGATAAAAGCGAGCCAAGCCCTTACTTACGGGATCGTCCCCACTTTGTCGAGCTAACCGTAAGAATTTCTGGTCTTCATCCGATAGCTGGTCAGCGCGAATCCATGTGGATTGGGTTTCTGAAAGAAAATCATGCTCAATTTTGAAATGAACAGCTCTGATCTGTAAACCATTTCGTTTTTTTAAAAAATGGAGGTGAAAACTGGGTGAAGAGTGAAGGGATTGTTGGAGAAGGAGAGGGGTTGAGGAAGGGCCTCTTCGGCCTCTATGATTATGTAAGATCACCCTCATTTTGATGCTTGACTCAACCTTGTAGGGAAGACAGAGAAACCCAAAGATCGCTCATTCGTGATACGTGGTAGAAGCCCGTAGAGGCTGATAAAAACCTACCGTTATGGTTTTCTTCTTTGCGTATCCTGGAAGCGCACCTATCGAAAGAACGATTGGTCTTACATATTCGATCGATTAGTGAGAATGATTGGGTTACTTGTAGAACACCCAAGAAAATTGTCCATTTTGGAGGGAACATCATCCGTAAGTTTCTAAAAATCTTCATGTTCATAGAGATGACCTCCAGGGATTCATGAGTTCATTGGCAAAAAGGTAACAAAAACAAAAGAAAGCTTAAGAGACCTATTAATAAATGAAAAATAAATAGTAATGGTACCGAAAATGAAATAAACATGAAGTTGATCAGGCTAGAAGAACGAGGTCATCTAAAAAAATGCAAAAAAANAAAAAAAGCTAATTGAGTGATGGTTAATGTGATTGCACGTGCATGTATGTGAAGGGATTACACTATAAAAAACCAGTTCAAGGTATCATCACGCTCAGTGTTCTCACTTGATCGTATGACATTTAGAAATGGTTACTTTTTAATAGAGTCATAATTGTTCAAGAAATTCTCTCCGAACTTTTGTCGCGTATTAGAAGGATAGCTTGCGGCTGCTGAACAGAAATTGTTCGGGATCTAATTTTTCAAGAAGAATGCACTTGAGTGTAATGAGGGTGTGTGTGATAAACATCTCGGGTGGTTCGTAAACAATCGGAGTAAAGAAGTCCATGAAGTCCGCTTTGTGTAGCACGAGCAGGGAGAGGGATGGGAGCGGGGAGAATTAAGCGGGCGCAGATTTGGCCACGATTCTCGTGACGTTCCTAACATAAGCATGTTACTCGAAAAATTTAGTGCAAATCAAATAAACTTTGATCAAGTTTTAATGTGCACACCTTGGCAGCATTTAAAATTGTAGGATATCCTAGTTTTCAGGGTATTGCTCTTAAACTATGACTTGGTAATCTTTGAATGTCCCTATGTGCAGTCCGTATTTGCCTTTCGACAAGTGACTCTTCTCCACAATCCTAGTCCTTTACCCAAGTTCAAGATAAGATCTCGCTTAAGGTCAATGAACCCATTCATTCATCGCTTGATAATACTCGACTCCTCCAAAATAGTGGAGCATTGTGTTACGCTTTGCTCTGTACCATGATTAACTGTAAAGAAAGCTTTCTCGGAAATAATCAAGACCTCAAGCAGATTTCGTATGCTGGCCTATCTCAATGTGGATTTGATCCGCTTTCTTGGCGCTTCTCTCCAATGCATTTCTGTTTTTTCTTCTTTTCCATTGAGTAATAAGGTACGCAGTCATTGTTTTGTCTTCTTCTTCAAGGAAAAAGAGCTGCAGCGCCAAATGGCGTAGCTACCACATGTTTGTCTATGGATCGAATTCTGGATCAGATCCGACTATGTCTTCCAGATGTTTGGGATCGATTAATTGGTACCATATTAGTCTGAGAGATTAAAAACGCTGACTGGCATTTTGGCGGACCTGAGCAACTCGAGCGATTGACCCTTCACTTGCCGCTGCGAACTTGACGAGGAGTCGATAGCATGGCGTGCACTAGTACATAAACTCGACGTTTTACTTCTGTATTTTGTGTCTATCAGTACATTATTCTTACAGATAGGGATTAAATGGGTCCAGAACAGTAATCTTTTGCTTGAAAACCGTAACTATACCGTATATCCAGGAGCTACAGTGAGGGATACTGTATATGAAGGACTAGACCAAGAAAACGGTAGCTCAACACGTCACTATAAAGCGTTTCAGATGATTTTATCTGGAAACAAGTTCTCATGCGTTCGTTTGAAATCGAATACGTTATGCCTTGGTAGTAAACCCGCAAATGATACGCCGCATTTGCTGGGGCGTATATATAGGGCGCGCTTGGGAACTGTGTGCTGGCGGCGCTTGCTTTCGAGTCTAGATTGATCGCGTTTCATTCTCGCTGAACTTTAGACATTGCCGCTCCTCCCGTGGCCCTCCCCGTGAGGCTGCCCGGTCGAATGGAGCAGAGCTGCTACAAATTACCTAGCAAAACACTAGTAACTTGCAAAAACTGATTCATGAGCGCTGCCAATGGGGGCGAACAGCCCGCTTTTTGCCCCCTATAGCCTCTTGGGTTGGGTTATAGCGTCGCTACCATTATGGTGTCAGCAAGGAACGTTCATGGGAAACTGAATCTTTTGGAAAAATTTCGAGAATTTGAAGGTTGTAGAGAAAGGTGGACTATTGAAAATGGCCACTCTGATTTCCCACGTTACTGACTGATGTTTTGAGAAAACTCTTATTCATGAGCTCACTGGATTAGAGGGATGGATGGCTCCACGGCAATGTCCCAGGAACCCTAAACACTGAGACAATGTGGTGAATGAGAGCTCCGCCAAAGGCTCTTTTCCTCCTGAACATCGAGGTCCTCTTCCTATTTAAACTGCGATTCGAGACAACATTCGGCTCCTTCTCTCCCTAGGGTTGGGATCTGTTTGACTCCTTGAATGCCCCTTCAGCTATGTTGGCCTCTTTTTCCAGAACAGCTGTTTGAGCGTTAGCTTCTGGAATACCTTAATCTCTCGGGAAACTGCTGTTTCCTGGGCAGCTGCGAACTCCGGACTCGAATAGACCTTCTGCTTCTAAAACAGCAGATCCCCCTCGTCATGGCGTGTTCGTACAGGATAGGGCATATTGTTCCCAATGAAGAAAGGCACCTCCATCAAAGCACTTCAACCTGACTGCCGGTTCTGGGATCCACTACGGTGGAGCTAGAACTTAATTCCAAATAGCAGCTAGCTTCAAAGATAAAAACGAGATAAGAGGAAAAGTTCTTGAAAGGTGCTTCAGATGATGAAGGAAGTCGACTCATTAGATGAAGCAGCCTTTGGAACGCTTTTCCCAGGCCAGCTGCCTGAGAGCTGCCGATTGGTGAACCTTTCGTGTGGGTAGGTATGAGTGTGGGTAACCAGATCAGATATAATATTAATCATTTAATCAGTATCAATACATAGGAGATTGATTTTGATGCAGAATCAATAAGTGGAGGACTTCTGATGAAGTCGTACCAATCTATACAACACCGGAATCGAATGCGAATACCACGGGAATCTTCTAGGATTTGCACATATAATACATTAATAAATACTACCGTATTGACAAAAAAACTGTAAATCATTAAGAGCACAGAAAGAAAATCATCAGCGATAATCACTAGCATTGCCATAATCATTGGATGAACTAATTGATTTGAATGAATAGAAGTGATGAGGTGTGAATTTTGTAGATCGGTGCATACAATATTTTAGCCAATCAATAAATCTATCATTATGATCAATCAATCAATAGGACGTAACGTTAGTTGTAGATGTAATTCGCCATTAACCAAAAGTGGAGAATCTTCTGTGAGCAAATCATTGATTTCCACTTTTCGATCGATGTCCAGCTCGCTCGAGTACCTGAAATATCAGCGATCAGCGGTCTGGGGTATGCCGCATGGGGTACGCCACGCATTCTGCTCCCTACTTAGATTTGAGAAAGATTTCGAACTCCAAGTGAGAGCAAAATTTTTTCAGTATTTTGGCGAAGCTCACTGAATAGTCAAAGTACGGCCCCGATTTTTTTATAGACTTCTCAAGCACGATGTTTTTGCACCACAGAAAAGGTAGTAGCTCTGCTGGCAAGGGTAGGACTTGATCGAAGGATCACACCGAATCGCGCTTTCCGCATCCTCGATCTTCTGGCTTATATTTGTAATTAATAAGACTTCAAACCTCGTTTTTGTGAAGTTCTTCTTGCTGGAGAATGATCGTAGTACTCTCTTCTCATCCACAATTGACAGCATGTATTCGATCGACCTGCTAAGAGTCGTAGTAAAGGCATGAATCAGAAAATGAAGGACCATGACCGAAAGTTTGACAGGCTTGTCTTCAGAGGATTATGGTTAACGAGTAATGTCTCGTTCCAAACGAAATCGGGCTTCTACAAACGTCCCACAGTCGAGCGAAGCGTGCAGCGGCGTGTGCGTTGCCACACACTACCTCGCCGACCTGCTACTTGTGTCCGCCCTAACAACCATACTAACTCAATACCTGGGTTGATCGATATCTTCTGAGATAAGATAGGCTTTGAGCACATCATCGACAGAATTCGAATAGGAGGATCCGCCTAGTTTCAGAGTCCATTGCCAAGTTTGTAGGGGGAATGTGCAGGAACGTGTACGAATCTGAAGCATATCGAGAAGTTAGCGCTACCTCATGCCTGTCCCATGAAGTCAACGATTTTAGTATCTTCTAGATTTAATTTCAACTAGCTTTTCTCGTGCCGGGACAAAAGTCAGATGTTAAAAGCGAAGGGATGAGGTTCTTGATTCATTGGCAATGACGCTTGGAGTTTTCTAGTAGCAAATGGCTGTACGTATCGCACCTGGAACGAATGATCGACGCCTCTTTGGTAGAGCTGTTCGTTGGAGATCGATATCCGTTTATCCCATCGTGTATCCGTATAATTCCGCAGTAAGAATTGAGTCGTAGAGAATTCCCTGGAACGACCAAATCTTTATAAATAGTCATGTCCTTCCCGAGTGGCATACGTTTCTCGTGCATAAATGAACTCGGGGTCACACTTTGTGAATGAGGGCAAGTCGAGTGTGAATAAGAGAAGCTAGAGAATTGGATCTGTACTCTCAGCTTCTCCGGTTAGCCTGCTCGGCGGTATTCAAAAAACAACTACGAGTCGACTTCTGAAGAACAGCATCTTTCTTGCCCTGTTCAGATGCCTTTTTGATTCGCTTCCAAAGCAGAGCTGATGTGGTTAGCTAGGATCTAACTGCTCTAAAATGTCCTACCGACATCTTCTTGACCGTATACTACCTCCTCCGATGAAGCTACAGACCCTTCTTCTCCACATCTTCAATGAAAATCTCTCATCACCTCATCACCTATTCTAGGTATGTCAGTTTGACAGTCATTTGAGACTAAGAATCTCTCTGGAATTGCAAGAAGGGGCGAATATTTATGAAGATATTTTTCATGCTCGTTTCAGAGGAAGGGAACTTATTACACAGAATCTGCTCATTAATTTATGTAGATTTTTCTCTTTTAAATTCAAGCTGTCATGATTCTATTACTTCGAAATTTTCCAATGTTCTAGATAGTAATGCACATAGCTTACTTGCAATTGACGCGACTAGAAAGAGGAAGAGCTTGGAACTTGTAGGCTAGCAATATCTGCGGATGAAACAGTTTCGGATAGCATTCGGCAAACTGAGAACGTTCCACATGAGTCAATTCATCGGCAGTCATGAATGGAAATCTGAAAAATCACAAGGTACTTCAAGGGAAAATATTGCGAAACCTTCCACATAACCTTGCGATATTATTCGGCAGAGCTTATAATCCTGGAAGCCACTCTGTTTGACGTGTCACGGGATTTGATAATGTAGGCGGAGCCAAAGTTAAAATGAGCTATGTACCGAACTGAGGACTTCTGGGAACCACTAGGTGTGTTCCAAGGCAGCTGAAGGCTTGACCAAATCGAAAGAAGCTTGCAGAATCTGTAGTGGGCAATGTATCTATAAACGGTGCTCGCGCATAGATTGGTGGCCAAAAAGAGCTGAAAAATGGGTAGAAGCCGGCTGCCAGATGAGAGTAGCCAGCTGAACTCGATGGAAATGGCACTGCAGAACCCAGAAAAGCAAAGCCAAAAAAAAGAGAGGAAAGGGTAAAGGTGAATGATTTAACATCTTCTTTCGATTTGTCCAACTCTAACTGAACCATCCATTGATCGGCTTAGCATGCCTAGAAAATTTTGGTCTTTCTGCAAACGGCTAAGTCATCATCTTTTCTTTATCTAGTTCTATCGTCATGCTTTATCTGTAAGTCATCAAAACTTTGGGAAACTTATTTTACTCTTTTTTCAGTACACATTTTTCAGCGTTGCCTACGAGCACCTGCACAGGGCTGATCCCTCTTTCGGTTCATCTCAACCATCAATTATATTTAACGTTTTCATACTTATTCCTGTGGAAAAAACAAGTGAGTAATATGAAGGCTTTCGCCCCGTAAACATTGAGATTCTTCATATGCTGGTGTGGCATAAGAGGGGCTTCGTCATTGAACGGATCTCCTCCGTGAAAAGTGTCCCATTTCCAGGGAATGGTGAGTGCGGGAAGCTTTCATTGTATCCCTTGATTTGTGGGATAGGCCCAATTCTCTGTACAACTGTGCTCGCTATATATACTACTCAACCAGGCACATACATCAGAGGAGCCCGAAAAAGTTCCAGGTACGCATTTCCGATTGTTCCGTTTATTTCTATCATAACGGGAGTCGAGCCATCGGCAGGATTGGCGTGATCGTCTTAAACTAAGAGAAAGATCTCATTCCCCATAAATACTAGTAGATTCTGTCTGATGAGTGAAGTACTGGTAAGTACGCTTCCAGTCACTCGAAACCTAAATGCATTTTAGCAGAACCAACTTTAGAACTATCTACCATTCCGTAAGTTTTGTTGAGCATCCATTACTGCGAGCGTCAGTAACACCCAGAAGCCAAAAGAGTAACACCTACCGAATATACGGCAGTAGTGACGAAAGTAGTGGGCTGGCAGTGGTACCTCGTCGTTCCGGGTGATTCGGTGCTTGCAGCCATCGGATCACCGCTTCCCATAGACGATATTCATCTGTAAGCAAAAATTTGGAGAAACTATTTATGAACGAATTTCAAAAAGATCAGCACTATGAAGTACATATAAGGCGATGGCGTTCCTTTCTAAACGTCCCACCGTCAAAAGACAAGGACCCAAGAGATGAGGTAAACTGACTTGCGACAACTAGTTGATTGCATTTGAGTATTTCAATCATCTGGTCCCTATCGAGTGCCAACCAACTCTTCTCCCATTCATCGGTGATCAGCAATTCAAAATCTCGTGCAATTGCTTGGATACATGCACGGATCAGTACCTGCAAAGCTGGACATCCAGAATCAGTCGTATATGCAATTCGGGCTATTCTTTGAAAAGCTCAAAACTGTCGAATAGAGGTGAAGGGGTTAATTTTCTCATAAATTCCAGTTGCTCCCATTTCTATAACGGATGCATGTGCTGGATAATTGGAAAGTTTTCGGAAACGGCTCTTGTGGTAGGTAGAACTCGTTTCCATCAGGCTCAATAATAGAAAAAACGAGAATTTTGGAACACGAATTCTGTCTAGTCTGGGTGTTTCGACGAGGTCTCACCAAAACGCATTCTGGTCATACACCTTTTGGGACATCTTCCCTGTGTGGTCACCAAAATTATATGAAAAGCACTTGCAGTATCTTTGAAGTGGGCTACTGATTGCAAGTTTAAGAGGAGCTTTCTCTTGAGGGAAGTTTGTCTGTTGAAGGGACTTGTTTGCCGAATTTTTTTATTCTCTAGTGACACTGAAGCTTCTAACAAAGCAAAAGCCCTCTAGACGCAAATCTAATGACAGAAAATTAAACTATAAATTATAATATAAATAGCATATAAATAATAACAATAATATAAGTATAGAAGCGGGAATTTCCCGGATTAAATGGAGTCAGTATTCACGAAGAGCAATAAATATATCATTACAGTGCTCGTTGAGTAGGCTAAGCGTTCCTATCCGTGTTGCCCGAAATGAACTTCAGTTATGTCTCCCTGACAGGATGCGTTTTAATGAACGACTACAGTTTTTTTTTTAAGAAAATGGAGGCAGGACGGAATTAAAAATGGCGGTGTTAGAACAGATATGAATATTAGGAAATGACCTATAAGAATGAACTGAACTTACTTGGTGGTAGGCCTTGGTTGCATACGAGAACCATATGCTGAACACATCCTTCAACGTAAGATTTGGAAGGATCTCAGCTATGGCAAAATCGATACAGACCTGAAAAGGAGCTGAATATTTTGATGTGTCGTCTTTTGGTGATGCAGCATGATGCAGGTGGATGCGACAAGTGGGGGTGCCGGGACAAAGATATTGAGGTGATCGATCGAAATCTGGTCTGATCTCTCTCTACAGCTCTCCACAACTCCTGACTCCGTTTTTAGTGCGATTTTGTGGGGAAGGATCTTACGTTGTCTAAACCTCAATGGTGTTTGCAATATTAGAAGTTCGAACGATCCGCTATGGTCCTAAATGGAAAAAGGGTCATTGGCGTATCTCTGAATGAAAATGACCGACATTGAGACCTTCTTCTTGGATGCTTTAATTCGAAATGCACTTGAGAGCTTTCTTGAAATTGGACACTGATCATTGGAAGAACTTTTTTTGTCATTATCTTTTTCGTTCGTCAAGATGGCAAGTTGTCACCGAATTTGATCGATGACATTCGAAAAAACCCTATCGACATGGGGTTTTTAGGTTTTGCGGGTTCAACGTGATGACTGGTCTCAAGTTCACCTTGTCATGATTTCGGCACAAGTCTCCGAGCGGTTCATCCACTTGCAAACAAGGGTTTTTACCTATTCGTTTACAACCCTGCGCTCCCAGTGTACGGCCTAAACAAAGGTCTTCTATGGAATGCTGTGTAACATTTCAAGGAGATGAAAGTAGTATTGGAGAATGAAAAGTCTGGAGCAACCCGATTAACCCTCGAGGTATCGTAAGCCTTCTGTGGGCATCAATCACTTTCGGCCCTAGATACCTAATGAAGACTCTTCCAAGATTTTGGGTTATAGGCCACTCTTCCAATAATTCTGCATGAGAATGGACCAAAGCATCTCCTGCCATTGCAGGGAGAACGGCTTCCTTAGATTGGTTCTGCAAGATTTCCTCCAAAGGAGAATTCGAGGAGAAATAGGAAATCTAAAAAAATGAAAAAAGGGTTGTACTTCGGTGAATTCTCCGTGCTGTGCCCCAGCCAGTCCCGGAAGTTTGCCCTTTGATGCTCCCCAGATGCAGCTCACATTACACGCACGCATGACCATATGACTCGGAAAAAGTCCTCTCTGAGACACATTCAACATAATGCAGTCTCAGTTTCACTTGCAACGAGGAGTTTCTCACGTATGTAACTGGCGGAGGAATGAACAAATTGCTCGGAAGTGACATTGGAACGAATTTGATTTGATTAATTTGGTCCGAATTGAATTTTTGAGTTTACAGCTGAACAGGAGGTTGGTGGGGAAGAGTTCTTCAAGGATATTTATGGTCTTCTTTCTCAGGCAACTAAGTGACCTGATTCCGCAAGTCTGGGCGTTCACTAACTTCCTCCCGATTTCATGTAGTAGGAGCAGAACGGGAACAACGAGGGAGGTGGAATTTGGATAATTTGTATAGACTCACTGTTGTGCTTGGACCTCCAGAGAAAGGCCAGTTCCCGCCAAACAGAACCGTCTACGAATGGCTACGAACAGAAGAGACTAATTGAAGAAATCACAAAACATTCTCCCCCCATGTATTGCTTTGACTATCATAGGCGAAGAATCCTTGTAAGGGTGCTTTCAAAGTCCGCCGGACAGCCCGCGAGCGAGCGAGCGATACTCGGCTTGCTGTATCGGTCAAGATTTAATAATTGTAAACAAGGAACAAGCGCCGCCTCCGGCCGGTGGGCTATAAAAGCAGCCTAACACATTGATAAAGGAGCCATGACGGAGTTTCCGTGGAAGTTCCGCATAGTTGCATTGGACGGGTTTTCCTCCGAATAATGTAAAAGAAGGCACTCGATGGGGTAGAGAAGTGAAAAGAATCACAAAGGGAGCTAGAGACTAGCCGTTCTCGAGCTTTTGAAGACACGTTGTCAAACTGACCCTGACCTTGGAGGTTAGAGCAATGAATAGGAGGGATTGGGATTCCAAGATAGGCTCAAGCTCACCAGTTGCAGCGATTTGTCCACGAGGCTCTGTGTCATATTAAATATTTTGTTTTGCCGTCGGTTCCAGGCGAAACACTCTCACCCCTTTTCTCTGGCATATCTTTCGCTATAGTCCTCCCTTTTACAAAAAAAGCTTAGCGGAGTGAGAGCCATTTATGGCGTGGTCATACATTTGGGACTGACAAAAACTGGTTCCCACATCCACTCTACCATCTATAGATACTTACCTTTTTCAAGCTGATCACATTATACTTGTCGGCAAGTATGAGAATCGGTAGGCAGTTGTCTTGATGCAGTACCACATGATTACAATAGAGAAATCGAAGAAATGCAGGAAATACTTTCTGGCATGGCGCATCCTCGACCATCTCGAGATCCTGAACGGGTCTATGTTACAGATTGTGTTTTTATAATAGTTTGAGGTGGTAATTCGTTCCCACTTTGAGCATTGGTCAGCATGAGCTCAAGCACCAAAAGATGTAAGTCGGTATTCGGCCCCCCTCCGAGGAAGAAATTTTTGTAGTCACCGGTATCGATCCGTTTTCTCGCTCGTTCTACGAATCATTTCAATGCGTTTCAACAACCTTTGCAACAAAAACACCCGTCGGCGCCGTTACGTCTTTAGCCACACCCTTAGAAGCCACACCCATCGGGCGACCATCCTGCAAGAATGACTTTAAGCCATTCTGGACCGGAATTGGTGAGCATCCAGAAAGTTCTAATGAAAGGTGATGATTCTGATAATAGCTAGGATTAGCTCCGACGACTGAAACCAGCACTGAGGAAGTAATTGGTCTGAACCTTGCTGTCAACACCTTCTTGAGCTCAGTAACCTTCCTTAGACTTCCTTCTAAGGAAAACCGAGCAGATCAATTTGAACATTTCTTCGGGAGCGTTTTTGCCGAGTGTGTTATTATAGCTCAAAGAGACCAATGTTGGTGAAATTCAATGACCACACCTTCTTTTCGCCATTCCATCGTTGACTAAGCATTCGATCGAATACCTCGCTATTCTTGGCTAGGATGAGGCGATGAGCGGCAAAACTGAACATTATTTACATTTGATTGATTGTTTACTAAACACAGTAGACATAAACAATATTTGAAAGGAATACAGTCCGAGTTTGATAGAATTTGCTGCTTATTTTCACGAATGGATAGACTTCCAGAATTTTCAGTTCATGATGACTGAAGAACATGAAATGCTTAAATTTCGAAATATCGAAAATTAGATTTGGAAAATTGGCAAATTGACTGAGAAAATGGGTCAATTCCGAGAATTCTTCGCAAACAACCATAACAGGATAGAAAAAAGGATTCCGCAACAGTGGATCAAACCGGTACGAAACTGAGCGCGGATGGGAGGGGAGAGACTGCCACTGGTAGTTCTTCTGAACATTAGTTTATGTATTATGTACCCCATACAGGTCTTCCCCTAGTGGGATAATAAAATAAACCGACACTCGTCTCATGATTTGAGTGTCACTCAGGTGGATGGCCTAGCTGTGATGGCTGAAGAGGGGATAACGGAGAAATACTTTGAATGATGTCCTATGAACGCAGAAGAGGCTGGTCTGAGTGCCTCAATTAAAGTCTTCTTGTAATCCTACGGATTTGGTTCGGCCAACATTGTAGAGGTCACGGCCGAGCGTTCGGTAGTTCGAGGAAGAAAAAGGCGATTCCAGAAGGACACCATTGTTCAGTGGATAAGTTTCAAAACATGATTTCTGGGTTTGTCGTGGCCCTGACCCCGAATTCTTCCTAGAACCTAGAAAGAACAGCTCAATACCCGGGCTGAAGTTAGGGCGATGATTATCCCTACCGGATGGATCCCTCACCACCTGGCTTGCCCTCAGATAAAAATGACCAAAAAAGGTTTTTTCTGCGTTAAATGTAGAGAGCGGTCATCACCTCAAACAGCATCTCGGAGAAGGAATGATTCTAACAGTCTAACTTCCCCTGAGAAGGGCATGCTTTTTAGACATCACGTATATCATCATCGGTCTGCCTTTCAAATGAAAAACGTAGCCTTATCATTTATCTTCCCACGCACCCTGCATTTCCGTGCCTTTTTGCGGCGAACGATCACATGAGGACATGAATTTAGAATGACTTTTCAGTAAAGAATTTCCGACTCATTGAAGAAACTTCATGTGCTCAATCGCAACTTGTCATCTTGGACCAAAAAAATAGAACCAGTTCCCTAACCTTGCGCCGATGTGTTTGCATACTTGCTCATGTACTTTACATAGAAGTACATGAGACAGTTACGTAGAAAGATCCTTATCGATTACCTATGGAACAAAACTTGGAATCTTCGAACATGAAGAGTATGCTTGATGTATCCTTGATGATGATCTGGGAACATAGAGAAGGCCAAAAGGCGGGAGAGATTCGGCTCAAAAAGGCAATGGGCTCCCATATAATGACAGAAGCAAATGAAGATCGTCTCAATTCAACTTTCACCATTCCCACGATTACAATTTGGTTGAATCCACTGGAAATGCCCTCCATAACGTAACATGAAGAATTTGGTTAAAGTCAGCCGGTCACACCATAGAACGCTCTACTTCTTTAACGCCCACTTCAAAGTCCTAGTGATTGATAGGTCGGGAATGCATGTATTTTCACTCTCGCTTAACTTCTTCCACCTCCTCCGCCTTCCCTCACTAATCTGGTATCGTATTTAGGACTTCCTAAATGACGCGAAATTAATTTGGCATCGAGCATGGGCAAATTTCGATTCTCAGAGCCTTATGAACCTTAAGAAATCAAATATGTATCAGTCATGAATCGGTTTATTTATTTTGCAATTTTTTTTGCCCCCTTTTCCATCTAGCAAAAGTTACGTAATGCTCCATATCATGTGTTCTATAACATATTTTTTCGTTTATTTACTCATTCTGTCATACTTGCCGTCCCTCTCGCGATGTGTCAGAAGTTTTGTACAAATAGACTGACACTGTATGGGCCAGTGCTATAACACAGTTGATTTCCAATGGTAGAAGAAAGCAAATTCAAAATTCAGTCTGTAGCATATGACTGGTGCGTCATCTACTTGAACTCAAGAGGGTTTCTTCATAGTACCCCTGCGCAATCAGGTTTTCAACCAACAAGTGAACTTAGGTGGAAAGCATGGTTTGAACTTATAACCTTTCCTCTCAGTAGACATTTAGATACCGTAAAGGGTCACAGAAGATATGGGACCCATAGACTATAACATACCCATAACCAGTACGGCATATCCAACAAAAATATGTTTTTTCTACCTTCGGCTGATGTGAAATTTGTCGAAGCACAGCGCGAACCTATTTTCCTGAATAATTAAATGCAGTGTCAAACTGCGTCAATAGCCCTAGCGACAGCGTCTATCCAGGATCTGTGAATTATTGTGCCCATTGGGGAGCGCTTCTGTGAAGCTATTCAGAGGAAGCATTCGAGCGATTTGGAAATCACAACGATCGTGTTATCGCCGTGATCTAAGCTGTTTGGAATTGAATGTGTTCTATCCAGCTTCTCACGCAGAAAAAGATAAAAATGGTCAAAGAATCGTGAGAACAGGCATCTGGTGTGGATCGGCCCTTTTTTATTTGCATTACGCCACGCCCTCGATCACTTTCCAGAATCGTACTTACTTTTAGAGTTGCTTCAAACCTTACAAAATAAGTCGTAAAAGCGGACCGGACGATGTCTCAGACTTTGCCTTGAATCGGAGTATTACGCTTACTCCAACCGCAGTAATAACTTTCCTGGCTTCCAAAAACGTCGGAGGGCGATGAAAACGAGTTAGTCATAGTGTTCTGGAGATTGGATGATAGGCAGTGTTATCTCCCGAGTAAGAAGGATGGGATACAAAGAACATACCAAGAATTTTGAACCAATTTCGGGAAGGAAAAAGCACCTCAACGTTTTGAAAGTCTTTGAAACTCTGTCCTGTGAAAAACGCAACCTTTTCGTGAACACTTGCAAAGTGCAGGGCTATGGATCCAGAAGAGGGTCAGTTTAGGGCTAGTCTTGGTCTACTGCACTGCTGGAGATGATTGAACACGTTGAGCCGGGCAGAAGTACCGTTTCTGAAGGAATCAAACCAGGACCCATCTTTCTCGAACTATTCTCTGCAATCACTCATCTTCACAGAGAACAGATTCGCTTACTTCTGAGAGAGTAATGATCGAAGCATCAATCAAATCCTTGCTTCTTCGAAGCTTACCGCAGACACTGCCACACGCTCTCGAGTTTTTAGATTAGTCATATGGAGTGGTTCTTGTCAGCGATTTTCTGTCGGGCTTTCCATTACATGATCGCGAATAAAATTTCTATTTATTTATTTATTTTTTCGAAAAACTCACGTATCGTCTCCAACAATGATGTTAACGTCGCTAAGATGAGCATTATTGTAGTATTTGGCAAAATCGTTGAGTGCATCTCGATCGTCAGCGAAGCAATCCATACCTGAATCATCATTTGTATAGTTTACCAGCCATGAAAATCATAAAAAAGGAAATGTTCACCGCCCTCAGCTTTCTAACTACACCTGTTGATTCTCTATTCTGACCTAAATCATTGATATTTCTCGATCACACCTTTTTCTCCTACAGACGATTGTGCTACCTGAATCCCCTGATAAGAGCGACATGCAAGAGGTTACCCGATGGTTCGTCGGGTGCGATGACGAGTCGATTCGGCACGTCACGAACTTTCATCGCAACCATATCAGACTGTCCGTCCTCCGTCTCTACAGAATCCTCTTCATCGTCACTGTTGTTATTGTACGACATCACGTATGACACAGATGGAATAGGAGGGAGTAGGAAGGAACGATAGGAAAAGGAACGAATAATTAGGTACGAGCCGCGGAGAGATCAGAGCCGACCACAGACCAGCCGTCAGTGAATCAATGCCGTCAGCTTCAGCCATTGTACACGGCTTAGGGGCAAAAAAGCTCGCAGCGCATATGCTGGCCGATTGCACTTCAAACGAACAAACTTATGAAAAACAGGAGAAAGTGCGGAGGAAAAGTAGAGGAAGGAAGGAATTAGGGCGGTTGTTTGGAGCGTGAGATCCATGACTTATGGAGGCTATTCTACCCCATAAGCTTCGGTGAAGGCGGTGTTTCGGTGTTTCTGGTCTCATGAGCTCGTTACTGCATCAAAGATTCTTCTTACTTCCGCGGGTTGTCGAGGCGCCAGCAAAAAAGTTCTGAGTTAGAAATGACCGTAATCGTTGAAGTTAAACTGCAGCTGGCGGTCCCAAGCTATCAGCCTATCGCCTTATTTGCGAGTATCACATATACAGGTATGTGTCAGAGTCAAATTGGTGTGAAGGGATCTTCTTCTGGAGATGGTAATTAGAGAAGCTGCCATGTTTGGGCAATTTGGTCAACCAAGGCGGAAACGCACTTTAAGGAGGAAAAGTCAAAAAAAAATCTAAAAAGTGTGGAGCAGGGATAGAGTGTATTGAAAGAAAGTGCAGGGGAAATCCCTCATCACCATGACTGACCCTGACCTGGAATCCCATGTGACCGCTCTGGAATTAAGGCCTATTCAATAAATAGGATTCCGATCACATTACGCTATTCTCAAAAATAAGCTCCCAGTCTGAATCCTCGAACTTTCTTTTATATAAGTTCACCTCTCCCATTCTGTAACACTGACGTTCGTGTTTTACCCATAACCCAGAGAGATGAGTTAGAAAGGTTCGTGGGTGGATTCCAAGGTCCAGTGAAAGTATCATACAGTAACCTCTTCTTATTCCCCATCACCCACGGGACTTCCAAACCCGTCTTGTGAAAGGTTCAGCTCTACTTGAGGAATTGACAGTTCGACCATTACTAGCAAGGTGGTGGAAAAAGGCTGTCTATAGACCGGTGCGACCCTCTTTTCCCATCTACGCTGACTATGCAAGACGTAGACGGTCCGGGTGATAGTCCCAATGAATCCTCCCTGTCTCAAGAGAAAAGTCTTTCACGTTAGCCGAAGCTTAACTAATTTTAAGAAGTTTCTCATTATGTAGGCTTCTGGGAAGATTTCGAACGTGGAAGGGAACGGTCATTCGATTACCTAAGATGCCAAGTGGAGCGAATAGATTAAGATTATGTAGTAGGAAACAAGTGAAAGTGGATGGAACGTAAAGAAAACGCAAGCCAAAGGAAACTAAGTGACATGGTAAAGGAATGACGAAGGGAAATTGCGAAATTCATGGGAACCTCCAATCCGCTGAACGAGTTGCGTCTCTATTTGCCTTGTGCATTGGAGCGCCAATATGTACCCTATTATTAACTGACTAAGTATATAACAGAGTACGGTTAGCCCACGCAAAGAACAGTGTTGAACAGAATACGAGAGACGCGACGCGTGCGGTCGCGGTGCGACTGACATGGTCAGATATCGCAGCTATCCATCCATAGTTCTATTATTTGAACCATGAACAAGGGAGGTTCTGAAGGGATGAAATGACTTAAAATGTTATTTTGTAAATATTTCTATGCGATAAGTCGATCGGTACGCGTTGCAACTGCACGCCAACCCTGTGAACTGCCCCTAAGTGTCACTCCAAATGGAATAGACTTAATAATATTATAATACATAGCTTGAGGAATATTTCCGCTTTTTTTCTGAAAAAAAAATTGAAAATGTGTAGTAGGGAAGGGTTACTCCGATTGAGTAGTTGAGAGAAGAAAGGTAAAGTTATCGCCCAAGTTTAATTTACGTTTAGTAATGAAAATGGTCTCGCATACTTTCGTCATCGCTGAAGTACTTCAACGAGGGTGAGAAACCTGTTTGAAAGGAATTCTTGAGCGAAAAGCGACAGGTACATCGTTCGGCCCATGTCATGTTTCTGTACTTTGCAAAGAGTAAATTTAATTCCTAAGTCAATAGACATTTTGACTCAAGTGAAAGAATTCTGAAAGGAAATCAGAAAAGGGCTCACTTTGTAAGCAAACATCGTCACCTTGCCCCTTTGGCTTCTAGCTGAGCTGACTAATAGTTGTTTATTACCGAGTAGAATACCAAATATTCAATCACCAATCTCTTTGGAACTCTATGGGTCATTGGTAGTGTGCTGCTTCCAGTCATTACCCTTTTCCTTTTTGTCAGTGAGATTGAAAAGGAAATGATTTTTGGACCTTCATACTTCCTTTGTTGAAACCTTCATTCCCCTTCAAACATACTACTTCAAGTTCACTTTGCAGCAAAGGAACATCTCTGTCAGTTCGAGGCTTCCAGTGAGAACTCCAAGTAAGACAATCAAGACCTGTACGTGAGTACCAACACGAGCACCACTCATGCCCCCCCCCCCCCCCCCCCCCTCTACGAGGTGATTGAAAATGTTTTCCCAAGGGTGTCAAGGCACACCTAAGGCTGATCTTGAGAGCTGACTAATTGTAAGAAAATACCGCTGTTTTAAGTTTCCGGGCCTATTCTCGACCCTTTTTTGGTCTAGGAGTCACATGTGGCACTAAATTATCGGTGAATTGGACGCGTTTGAACTTAGCTGTTAGAGGCACGTTTCACGACCAACCCAGTGAAGAATTCTCTTCATGAAATTATTGTAGGGTCCCTAGAGATGGAACTAATACCATCTTTTTTCTTGAAACTGAGTAGAAAGGGAGAAGTAAAACTTCTGATTCGCTAGATGCTACCACTTACCAAAATGCCCCACCGACTATTAGGTGGCAATAAATTTTTCAGTCAAGGTGGGAGTATGATGTACAGTACAGTATGTTGCAAAGTATGATGGGATAGACTGAAAGTTGAAGGGTGAAAGCAGCGCTAATAGATCGAAACGCTGATATCATGGTAAATCAGTCCCGATGACGCAGATCATGACTTCAGAGACTGAATTTCTTCGTCATATCCAAGACGGAAATTAACGGGAGGAGAACGGCTTCGCAGGTGGTGCCTTGAGAAGATGTTCTAGTAGTCTCTGGAGCATCCTCTAAATCTTAACTATTTGGGTCTACATCAGGCCGTCAGGCCATCTTGGAACTACATATAGGGAAGTAGTCAGGTACGCGAAAGCTAGGCTATCGTATCCAGCCAAGAGGGATGGGATAACAAAAGCACTGAATCAGTTAAATCTGTGAACTACTGTGAACTAGGGAAGGTGCTCGTATAGTAAGTGTTGGACAGTAACATTAGTATTCAGAAAGCTTCCTCATTCAGCTTCCCATAGACCGCTGAAATGCTAGCTGGACGAAGTTTCCTCGTCATGAGTTCGAGCGAATTTCGTCGCATAGTACTGGGGTGTTTTTCTACACGCCTCAAGTTCAAGACGAACCAATAAAGACTGTTTTCCAAATTTGGTTAGCGACTGACAAAGACTTCAATGTGAAGAAAACAAGAATCGGGACGACCGTGGTTCTAACGATCACCAAGCATACGCCTATACACTGCTCAAGAAGAAAGCTATCTCTACTGCATTAGGGCCAGGTCGGTAAAGATGAAAGGGAGTCGTTTCACAGGGAGGTCCAGAAGTGTTGAAGTGCCGCAGCATCAGCTTTCGGAAAGAACTGCCCCTATTAATCAGTTCCATCAAATAGGGTCGATCAAACACCAGAAACAAGGAAGATATTCATAGAAAGACGACCTTCTAGTAGTCAACCAGTTACAGTATGGAAATGTGAAGAGTGAAACCAGCTACAAAAGGCAGCCGTCGGTGTAATTGAATGAGGTTTTTTTGTCCTCTTGCTACTTTCCTCTGAAAACATCTCGTCGGCCGTCGTTACTCAGTCAATGGTTTTTTCGGACACCCTGTCAACTGCCGATGCCGCCTCCTCCTCTACCACCTTATCGAGTTTCCGCTTTTTCAGTAACTCTGGTTCCAAGTTATGTCATAGAGCATACAACAAAGGCAGTTATTTTGACTTATTAGGGGCAGCATATCCGAATCTAACGAGCTTCAAACCAGCCCGAAACCTATTATTTACTGTAATCATTACGCACTGGATTTATTCGGAAGTTTTTGGAGGCTTACGAATGAAAACGTGCTTCGATGCCAATGTGGATTGGTTACTCAAAACGAAATTCATTGAACAAGGGCAGTACTCAAATTCCAACCCCTACATTACCTGAGTCTTAGTGATACTACTGTAAGCCTAAGTATTTGAATGAGTGTAGTCTGAAAGCCAATGTGCGAGGACCCTGCGCGTCAAGTACCATGACGGACGGATTGGTCCTGCTGAAGGAGGCAATTTTTTATTTACTTAGGCTTTCCACCTTAGTCCTGCCCTGCCTCCATATCTCCGACCCCGGGCGACGGATCGGCAGGGTCTGAAACGGTGTCTCTGGCATATATCTCTCCAATTCACCTCCAAATTCTGTCAACTGTTCTGTTAGGGTGTGGCTGTCATTATTGGGCCAAACATATGAATACATTCAGATGGTCTTGCAATTCTGATCCAAAGTTGTTGTCNGCAATTTTTTATTTACTTAGGCTTTCCACCTTAGTCCTGCCCTGCCTCCATATCTCCGACCCCGGGCGACGGATCGGCAGGGCCTGAAATGGTGTCTCTGGCATATATCTCTCCAATTCACCAACTCTTTACCTTCCAAATTCTGTCAACTGTTCTGTTAGGGTGTGGCTGTCGGTCATTATTGGGCCAAACATATGAATACATTCAGATGGTCTTGCAATTCTGATCCAAAGTTGTTGTCGTAGAAGAACGATTTCCAAGATGAGAACGGTCAAGAAGTTGATTTCTTACATCTGGCAGAAAACCTGAGGGTTAGTTGTTTGTGCTCGTGCATCAATTCACGTACAACTAATTGATGTGAAAGGGTTGCATCAGCAAATGGTCATTCCTAGTAAGACCGGTAGGCCTTGGAGGGATCTGAGTTCAAAGGCACACAGACTCTACCAAATTCACTACCTTCTGTTAGGATTGTGAGTTCAATTATGCCTTCGCAAACTTATTATGATAACTGCATTATGCACTGAAGATACCGATGTACCGGAGCATCAGGTGAACGGCCCGAAATTATTAAAATACGTTGGCAATATGGCGCGAACGGATTCGGCTCTCGTTTTGCAACTGGTTGATTTATGCACTTGATGATTTCAAGAAGAGCAGACACAAAAAATGCATGAATGCAGTGTGAAGAAAAAGAAGTGAGGAAAAACCCATCGTAGTAGGATTTCATTAGCTCCACTTAGGACAAACGGGGCGATCTCCCAACGGTGAACAAAAAAGACTAAAGAAGGCAAGAACTGGATCCGTTCACGGTCCCATGCATTCCGCTCCGAAGTGACACTCGTGGTGATCAGCTGATCTTGCAAGTTCAACAATAGATGTGGGCATTTTTGTAACGCAACACAAACCGGGGCACCCATAAATTGTGAATTTCGATAGATGGTGAGATATCGACAAAGCCAACAGACTTGAAGTACGCATGGCCGATTTTGGTAGGTTTGCTATACTAGCACCATTAATACAAAAAACCGTAAGATTGGGTTCTGAGTTACCCAAAGTGGAAATACCGGGAAAGTTCCCTACTTCCCCAAAACTTTAGTTGGTATACATTCACTTAGGCAGAGGAAGCTATAGCTTGTCTAGGCTGTTCGCTCGAAACAAGCGACCATTCCACCGTTCTGTAGTCGTTTCAGAGAATGGCTAAACCTTGCGGTTTGAGGTGGTCATTATAGGAGTTAGAAGGCTTTCAGATCCCAAATGAACGTGTATTCGTGGCGCATCCCAACCAGGCCCTGGGGAACGGAGTACTAAATACTTCCATGCGCTATAACGAATATCTATCAATCCTAAGAAAAGGACCTGTAGGATCATGATATAGGACGCCTACAGTTCGAACGAAAAAAAGTTCTTTCTAACAGAGTAAAGATAAATGACGAAAACAACCGCATTGGCTGTCGATTGACAGGAAGATAAAGCATCCAGCTGTGATCAGACTCGTAAATGCGTATGCATGCTGGTTCCTAATCCGCCGATGTTTTACTGGCATACATCAATTTCACTGTAACTGGTTCGCTAATTTCGTTCTTTTGGGATGCGTTACGGGCTAGAATTTTGGCCAGATTTATCATCAGTTTATTTGGTTGCACAATATTTTTCGATAACGGCTGATCGATGCTCACTTTAAATGGTAGCGATCCTTTTCAAATAGTGAGGGCAAAAAAGTTTAACGAAAGAGGTTATGAAGCGGTTCCGGCGATCGGAAGCTACCAGTACAAGTGCGTGGTGAAAGAAAAAACACAATTTGCCCTTAGAGGAAAAACTTAAAGTCATAGACAGGCGTGCTTTTAATTAGTTAACTTCTGGTCCAATACGGTGCGCAGATTTCTTTCGAACGATGTAGTAGCGGTTCAAGACGCTCCACCCATCTAGGAAGCCCCGCCTACTCCATTGGCTGTTTAAATAGCCTATGGAGTGGGCGGGGCTTGCCAGTAAAAGAAATCAAGGAGTGGTTTCTCAAAATTTTTTTGCTCAGATAATGTTACAATGTTCGGGAAAGGGCGTCAGCGATAAATAAGGATAAAGTAATAATTCGTATTCACTAAGTTCTGCTCAGTCTTCTAGAGAAAAGACCAAACCCAGACAAAAAAGGTTCTCCTTCACAGACAAAACGTGTTTTNAGGAGTGGTTTCTCAAAATTTTTTTGCTCAGATAATGTTACAATGTTCGGGAAAGGGCGTCAGCGATAAATAAGGATAAAGTCATAATTCGTATTCACTAAATTCTGCTCAGTCTTCTAGAGAAAAGACCAAACCCAGACAAAAAAGGTTCTCCTTCACAGACAAAACGTGTTTTTCCACCTGTAAACATCTACGAAGGCCTGACCCTTGTATTAGGTTCCACCCAAGTACCCATCAAGTGTTGCGGGTTTTACCCACAACACTTGATGGGTGGTTGGTGCAGTCGGTCGTGCGCGTGCACTGCACAAGTGCAGTGAAGCGGAAGCTAAGTGAGTTTGGAAAGAATCCGATCTTAAGGACTTCCACTGTACAGCCATTCGCAAGAACTTATTTGGTTCTTTTGGTCTACTGCCACGGTTTCGAAGGTTAGCATTTGGCGAGGAATCATCAGAGAGCGCTCCGACCATAGGGAGGTGAAAATTCATTCAAATAGTCTTTTTGAAAGGGCAAATTATTGTGGCAGCGACATTTTAGTAAGTCCTTACCGTCTTCTGTTTCCTACTCACAAGGAGGGATAACCCTTAAAGGCCCTATCCGATTCCTTCCGTGTTGTGGAGGTCGATGATACCACTGTGATGAATGGGGTCGTTCTGAATCTCTCCGCAGGAAAATCGTGTAATCGTGTCCAGCTAGACAGCTTTAAAAGGAGATGAGGGATATGGGATGGTAGATTTTTGAACACCACCTTCCACAAGGTTCCGATCCCTCCCTCTTGTGATACAACTGCACTCAACCCATCTCTACATATAAGAGCCCTTCATCGAAAATGCTCTACCCGAAACTCTGAAAAAGGGGTGACTCAATTGCAAATTGCACTTTCAAGTACCTATCGAAAGATAGGTAAATTCGGAAATGGTAAAAAACCATCTCGTAAATCCTCGTCGCTCTGGAAACGACCTTTTCGAAATGTCTACAAGAACAGTTTTTTGAATCACTTGAGAAAAGATAGGTAAGCTAAAAAATAATGTGAACGGAAGTTTTTTTTTTCCGAGACGTTCCCATCAGTTAAACTCAAGACCAAACAATTCGGATCGATTCGAAAGCAGCTACCAAGATTACTCTGACACTGTTGACTCCCGTTAACTGGTTTTACGCCTTCGCAGTAACTTGCTTGTGCCAATTCTCGAATACGCCATGCAACTCGCTCTCGAAGTGGAAGAAGAGTGACATAAAACCATCTGCGCCTTTAAGACCCCACCCAGTTCATGGGTCACGTTCTGAACAACGAAGAAAATAAAGTTGGTCCGTTTTCAAAAAATCCTATTATAATATGGCTAGGGAGCTTGTCACTGTCAATGGAAAGGTACGATCTAGAAAATTTGTATGCTCCTATTTGAGTGCTATCTAGCCCAGAAGCCTAGAAAGGAATATCAGGACGATCTTCCGGAATTCCGTTTTCACAAACTTTGGGAATTTGGAATTCCAGAGGAAGCTAAATCATTTAGGGAATTATCCACGCTATGATGAACTTCATTCTTTTTCCAACTGAATCAAGGGCCAAGACGGATTTGCTGTAACCCTAAGCCATATATACGACGTTAGACACTATCATATTGTCCATGATTACATGGTAATATACCAGATTTCAAAAAATAAATTCTGGAGATTGCCACTTTATGGTCAATGGCGCTCCTTCAAAATATAGAAATCTAACTTTATCACATCAAGTGGGGGTAAAAGAGCGAATAAAAGGGGTGGCACATACGAAGAATGACCGATAAGAAAGAAAATAAGAAAGTTCTATGCAGCCTGTAAACTTAATTTTCAAAGGGGAAAGAAGGAGGATGATGATTGAAGGAAGAAGTGAGGGGGAATGAAGGAAGAGTAGCGGTGGCTGTTTTGAGGTGGCCTTCGTCGCTTGCGCAATGTTTGCTTTCGAACTCGAAGCTTTGGCTACTGCTTAGCACAGAACAGTCAACCAAATAACAATCCCAATCATTAGAATGAGCAAGCGGATTAACTGAGCGCTTAGCTTACCCCGGTCTATCAGCACCATCACGCGGCGACGTCAAATCTCAGGTTTGTGGAACACCGGTGTAGGACAAGTAAATAATGAAGAAAGAATACAAACTTCCCCGAACAACAGCTAATGACTGGGTAAACCATCCTTTAGCCTCACTACTATACAACCCAACAAAGCGTAAGCTTAGGTTGATCTAGTTGACGAGGATTCGAATTTCCGAGAATACTTTGTAGCTGAGGGAAATACGAAAAATGGGCGATTAACGGTTACCGATTAAACCCCGAGTGCAACCTCACTATGACGGATTTGCCATTGAGTGCAGAAGGTTAAAAGTACAGTCGTAGAAAAAGCGGCCAGTTTCCCGTTGATCGCCCTGTATTCAGGATGAAAAACCAAATTCGCAGATCCGAACTAATGTTTCGCCACGTCCCATCCGGTCCTCTTGACTGGCAGAGATTTCATTGAAGGTTTCGGATTCATTTGATATCACAAGTTCCCAAACATACACACCACATGGTTCCCAGAAGATCCCGAGATAGTAGAGGTGAAACAGTAGGTACTGTATGTGTGTACATCTTGCAGCCAAACTTGGGCGACCGAATCCGACTTTGTTCATGATGGGAAGGAATGAAAGGGAAGCAACCGAGAATCGCAAAGGCGAAAACGAAATGAAATCTAGCTACATTTTTCCATTTTGACCCCGCCTTCCCTCTCCCACCATAATTCAAATCGCTCCCATTCTCATTACCTGCTCTATTACCTATGACTGGGAAACTGGTGGTAATTCGGATATGTTCTAGAGAGTAAGAAGAGGAGAATAAAGGCTGAACGCTTCAAGGTTAGCCTACGTCTGTATTTCTAATCTCCCAGACGGATTATGTTCGAGGCATTCGACCAGGGGATAATAGAAGGTTTGGTGGTTATCTGTTCAGCTTCTGTTAAGCATCCAGATTGCACGTGTTTTTTTTTT
>UZAF01017249.1:16907-42778 GCA_900617895.1 Haemonchus placei | reverse complement strand
AATCCCGACATTTTATAAGCAACAAAATTATTTATAGCTGGTTATGAGTAAAGGCGTATTGCGATGACGAGCAAAGTAGAATCAACGCCGAGGAAATGAGGAAGATTATTCCTAACGCAAATGCATTCTTGAACAGATTCTCTTGACTAATCAAAAGACGGAGTTGTATTGTGATTACTGAGAAGCTTGAATTGTTAGATTTGGTTGATGGAATTTGCCCTACCATAACCTTATACTATCCATGAAGACAACTGAATGGGTTGTGACTATTGAGAGTAAAATTGGCCGCGGATCAGAGATTTCTCCTAGTCTCACCTTGACATTGGATAGAAACCTTTTACTTACAATAAAATAAACTTTTTCTGAGTGAAGCCACCTTAATCTTATTGTTAGGGTGAAGGACTACAGTAACCTATTTATTACTTTATCCTTAGTCGCAATACCAATGCCTGACGAGTAAATGAAAAGAGTCTGAAAGCAAAATCAAAGCTCGAGACCAACAGGTGCTAAAGTGTAGTAGCCAGCGATGAAACTGAGCATCGTGATGCACCCATGAGAAATGACGGTGCGGTTTGGTCGAGATACAGTCGCTGGTTGCACTGAGACCCCGGGTAGGAATGTGAAAAATGGCTTTGTGAGGCGATAAACGAGTTTTGATAAATAACATCATTATAAAGGAACGCGAAAATGATGGCAAGAAATCGCCAGCTCGACAATATATAACAACTAAAGAGAGTTGTAGAAGAAGGGCGAATGTTAGAAGTAAATATAAAACCCTAAAAAAGACGAAGACGAACACTAACTAATACTGGAAAATCTCGCCTTCAAGCTTCCTTGCGCCACTTTCATAACTGATATTATTGCAAAACGGATTTCGATGGTCCGAAAACGGAAACATTTGAGACTAAAGAGCATCTCGCAAAAATAATGCAGATACATTCACACTACTATCTGAAAAACTCTATGCAACATAAATTCCACTCGACTGAGAAGCTGTGTGTTGTGAACTTTCGGCATTGGCAGACAACATACTTAGAGAACAGCCTAGTCACAAAAACATCCTCTTCACCCCACCTCTCTCTGTTGCGCTCCTGTCGTGACTCATGACAGTGCCAGGCATGCATATCTTCCCTTTGTGTTCCGAAGTAAGAGAAATGGAATGCACCTATTACATTAACGCCCAATAGACAAAACAACAAGCTAAAGACACTTTACTTCTCCAGAGATTAAAAGGTCTGTTACCAGTAGAACCTAGAGTGAAGCATCGATAACAAATTCAAGAGGTAAGTAACCAACATCAAAATCCGCAACCTATTATTTCTTCCATGGGGGTGCTTCCTAATAAATACAAGACCCACTTCCTCCTAAAGGTTTAAGGTTCTAGTAATCAAGAGCACAAGAACCTAGGAAATCTTATTTCACTGCAGTAATCAAGTAAGAGCGCTAGAATGGGCTATAACTTTAGTCTAAGGATACCATACAGTTATGCATTGCATACTCCCATTGAACCGTACCCCATTTACTTTCACTTCTGTAGTTAACACCGAGAATTGAAATGTGGGAAGTGATGGCAGTCAAAAAGACATTCTTTGGTTTTTCTAGCCCTCAATCATCTTGCTCATATTGTTCGAAGAAAAGCAGAGAACCACCGAAATACATAGTTTAAGTCAATATCTGAAGTACACACTCCTGAGAGAGAGAAAGGACAACAACTCGCTTAACAGAAATAGATGAGAACAAGGGGTTATTCGTATTTGTTTTACAATTGGAATTGCGGCTGCACACCCGAAGTAGTCACTTGCACATTTTCGAAAAAAAAANAAAAAAAAAGAGGCGAAAGAATCGGTTTTAGGGGAAAACACTTTCTGACTGGACCGCAATGAAATAGAGAAAGCAAGTTAATCGGAAAATAATTTAATATCCAGTCGGTAAGAAGTTGAGGATCTGTTTGAGATAAGGATAGCACTGATTTATGACGAGGTTCTCGATCAGCCCGTCTGCCAAACTGACGCCACTGTTGCGGAAAACCGCAGCAGTGTGGCGTCAGTTTGGCAGACGGGCTGATCGAGTACCTCGTTATAAAACAGTGACTGACACTCGGAACGAATGAGTTATCGATGGAGCTGACACACACTATAAGAAACAAGGGGACGCTGTCTAAAAATAGTGTAAAGGAAAGATTGTAGATCTGTTGCTGAGAGCGGTGTAGTCTACTGACAATAACAGCAAACAAGAAATAAATGGCAAGAGAATGAATGGAAAATGGGGTTGGAACCGGGGAGATAAAGGCGATCAGTGAGGTCGCTTCGTACGTCCACTTAATGGCCTGTAGGTAACCTCGCCAAATTCCCCAGCTGATAACCTCTGTGAGGGATTCAGTTCAGCTCCTATGACTCCTCTGGGCCAGAAGTTTTATTGCAATAGCGCAATCTAAGATAGCAAGTCTCTTCAAAATGAGGCACTGTAATAAAATTCGTGTTTCGAAACGATCGATAATTGATTTATTGAATCTGGCAGAGAGCTCACCAGCCAGCCAAACGAGTTATGTACTCTTACATGCGGGCGAATGTGGTTTAGTGGAAAGTGGCGCACTTCACACTTGATGGTCAGGGGTTCGAGTTCCGAATCGACATCCGCCTAGGCCAACCAAGCCTTCCATCCGTCCGGGGTCGGTTAGTTGGTATCAGACTCGTCTGGGAATATAAAAGCACGATTTGTACATCGGCTGGTCACCACAAGTTATTGTATAGGCCACATACGCAGTCACGACGCCTTTACGATTCTGAACGAAGGTCGAATGCGCGGGCATCTCCCCCAGACGGGATTAACGCCCCAGGACTTTAGACTTTTTCTCACATGCAGGGAGAAGAAGTGCGGGAACATTTGCATTCAATGTAACAACTAAAACCTTACTCACAAAAAAAGAGAAAGTAAGCAAAGCAAGTTGTCCTCAGTTGAGAAAATACAAACATCATCAAATGAACGACAGCGGAAGGGCATGCTTAAAATGCCATTGAAACAGAACATCGGAAAAGCTGAACCTCTGAAACTTCGGTCACAACCAAACTACGACGCAGGTATAAACGATGAACTGAATGTGGTATGGATAGGTAAATAATTAGATAAAAACTGTGTTCGATGATGTGGAAACATGCAAACAAAAGATTGGAGACGGGAGAATTACCGGCGAATATGTTGCACATACGGCTTTTGACTCAGATGGCAGATGGCCTGACAATCAGCGAATGATTTTACTTCACGTCAATTCCCTTTATCAGATGTATGAATCATACAAGTTATGTTTGCAAATTCCTGCTAATTCACTTTTTCTACGGTCTCAAAGGAGGTAAACATCAAAATAGAACTTTCAAGGGGAGACGGTATTGCCCAAAAGAGTCATATTCGTTTGCTATACAGCATCCAACCTTGTTCCAATAATAGTCAGAAGATCCAATCATAAAGTAGTAGAAATACTACAAAACAGCGAAGACTTCGGAGACAGTAATTTTGTCCAAAATAAACGAGAGGCCAATCGATGACAAAGGCGGAACGTTAACTTTTTTAAGTGGAAAGTAACCGCGATAGTTTGACGAAATCCTGCAAAGTTGGGCGGGTTTTCTTCAGAAAGACCATGACCTGGTCTGGGATGGTTCTGTGCTTAAGAAAATGGCTCGTATCAAAGAAAACTTTTTGGAGGATGAATTACAGTTCGGTCTGCGATTTCAAGTCCAGATGATGAGATATGAAGAGGATGAAAGGCATGCGCTGATCAACTTTCCTGAAATGCCCCTATAGTTACATTCCTAGCGAAGTGTGAGCTGAGCCTTAACCTCACAATGACTCGCAAGGATCATCTGCTGTTCTAATAAGTATTATATTTCACCTTTCCATACAGTTCCGAACCCAATCATGAATACGTGAAGGAAAATGTCATGAGCATCATAAAATTCGAGATTTGATCCAGGACCATACATGGGGTGATGGCGCCACTGAAATTACCACACCACCTCTTTTTTCATGACATCCTCAAGCCTTCTAGCAGCTTTCCGTCCTAATAGCCCAAATGGGAATAGGCTTGGCATGAACTTTGAATGATAACCTGGAGGTTGCCGTGACTTCAAATTTTCAACAAGCCACTCATAGATCTTATGGTTAGAGATGTTTTCCATCTGCTCTTCTTGAATGGGTGGAAATTGGCTATTAGTTATTAGTTTACAGCTACAAGTTAATTCACTCGAGAAGAAACAGACTGACAACAACTAAACGAAACTTGGAGACATATGTTTTTCCTGTATCAGATGTCTTTGTCTTTAAGAACCCAATCGATAGGAAAGTGAAAGAAGCTTTAAGAACCCAATCGATAGGAAAGTGAAAGAAAGCGAGAAATTCGGAAACAACAAAATCGAAAACTCATAGCACTTGCAAACAAGTGCAAGCGGCTGACAACGTTTCTCTGGAATTGCCGAGCATTACGTCAAACGCGACGTTGACTGCGCCATAAGATGAAAACACGATTTTTTCGCTGCACACCAAAGTTTTTCTAATCGAGGGTAGTCGTGTAGTTGTTAAGCGAAGCGAGGATGCTGACAGGATGAAAGAGAGTTCTATTATGAACTCGTGGCTGATACTATTATGAAGGTGACGGAGTGTTTCGAATCAGATCAGATCCAGATCATTAAAAACAGCCGTCAACCATGGGAGCACTGGAAAAGTCACACTTAAATCTCAAAAAACGCCTGAGTTGTATGTAAAAAGTATAACTATTGAACCACAATATCACGAAAAGTCTCATAGGTCTGTTGCGTTGTGGGCAAATCTTCAATTTCGGATGGGATGCGAACTGTGATGAAAGAACAGCAGTCTACAAAACTGAAAAACTTTTACGTCCTAATGAATATCATATTTCTCACCTTATTCTGAGAGGCTAGCACAGCAAGCAAGTATAAAGCGTTTGCACAATTTCTGCGTCAAACTCGATGCAGTGCATATTTGCATAAGTATTCAAAGGAATAACTACTTGGGAAATAGACATGGGAACATAAATTTTCCACAAATGACCTCCAATGCCGCAAATTAATTTTTGATCGAGAAAATGATATGGTCTCTAATGCCGCAAATGAGTTCAGGCTCTTGTGCTTGCATACTAACAATGAAAACCTTTAGTACTTTATAAAACCTCAACGCAATTTCAAACCGCATGAATATAAAAATCAAACACCCCAACTTTCAAGACTGTCCTGAATCTAATCACACAAGTGTGCTATCAATCACTTCGGAAACCAAATTCGTGAATGAGAACAGGGCCAGAAAGCTACTGTAGCAATATTGAGAGAAGACAAGTAAGAATGATTCTTAAAGTTTTGGTTTGTGAAGATGATGACAATCGACATTTTTAGAGAGACTTAAAAGCAGGAAGCAAAAGTTCCAATATCGAGCGGGAAGATTTTCAATACGGGTTGAGTGAGAGGACACTCTAGAGCATAGAGAAAGGGGAGGGGAGTCGTTGTGGGCACGTAATCATGCCCTGTGAGCAGGATTATAGAAAATTTTTGCTTGAAAGATGCGCAAAGAGGTCGAAGACATCACAGTGAAAGCCACAGGTCTAGAAAAACTCCATTGTGGCGCTTTTGAAACAATTTCGAAAACTCAACACAGAGGATAAACAAGCTGGACACAATTGACTTTGAGAGTGAAATGACATCTATTGCCCTTTCCCGGCAGTTAGCTTGAATACATACTTCCAAGCGATTGCATCACAATGTAAACATACTCACACAGTATCTCCACATACCTGAGAAACTAAATAGTGTGGACGTTTTGCGAATGAAATGAAACGACCAAACGAAGCCCAACGCCATGCATGGCCAACATGCCACGTTCCTTTGGAAAGAAAGGGGGCAGAAACTGGCATTGGTATTGAGAAGTGAAATAAGTGGGGATGAAAGTCAGAAAAAAGAAGTACACAATACAAATCAGGTGATATGGCAACCCAAAGAGTAAACAAACGTTGCAGAGTTGAAAAGCTGTAACGAAACCACTTTTTGGCGTCACATCATAGATACTCGCTGCAGTTACGGTCAAACGCACGCTAAAACAATTACTGCACGTCTCAAATTTGTCAGGTATTTTTAGCTGTTTGAATTTCATCATATCTGCTTCTTTTTTTCCCAGTTATCGAGCTAGGATGTCCTTATCATGATCAAGTAGTCCATTATCACCTTGTCACATCATCATTTGTTGAAAAACTTTTCTCTCTTCTGAGCTATGCTTGAGATGATTTGCTACTGTGTCAGCGTCATGGTTATATAATCACACTTTTATTGAACGCCAGCCACCCACCTCAAAGTTTTCGGACTGATCCATTATTGTATATTGCTGTGACCTCAACGGTCTGCGTTATATCTTCAATCTTACACCCAGGAATGTGATGGAATTAGACACGACAGTAGGATGGAACTAATGTCATCGTATTCCAGCGCTGGAGTTTTTGGATGTATTGTCCTCATAGAAGTTAGATCATCATATGGCTTGGTTAGATGCGAATGGAATAGCTGTGATCGAGTAATAGCTTGCTTATTTGTTGTTTGGTTACATTATTCAGGGGCACATCAACGTCGGAACCTTTTGTACCTCCTTTCACGGCGGGTCTTGTGGCTTTTTTTCTGTTTTTATGTCTTTGGCTTCCTCTGTCAATGCACTTTACGCAATGTCTTCTAGAGTTTTTGGCAGCTTATTATTTGAGGTATACGTTTCTATCTCTTCTTCACCCATCTTCACTACTTGGGATTCGCGATTTATTGATTCGTGAAAATGTCATTTTTTGTCGTCTCATCGCACTTTCGTCCATGCACTAGCGAAATCCTTTTCTTGCCTTCATCGTGAACTTCTGCGTCCTACCGGTATTCCCACATTCTTAGTTAGGGAATGCTGAAAATATATAATGGCTTAGTATTCTAGCCATTTCTTTATTGATCTCAGAAATCGTGCTATCCACCTTCTGCAATTTCACGGTTTGCTAGCTCGATAATTACCGAATACCTGGGACGCTTCATCTTTTCATGATTCTTCAGCAATAAAAGACACTTTGCCCTGTGCCCAGCAAACAAGGCTAATTTGTGGTCGAATTGACCCACATTTAAAGGCAGCGATAGAAATGGGATTTTTTACTTATTTGAATGTAGGTGTAGCAGAGCAGTAGCTATGTTATGCGTGAAAACGTACTAAGCGTTCCATCAGGCCTTGATCAACTTCTTTGTTTACACTGTCTACCTTACCAGTGGTTTCTTTTCAGGAGCTGTTTTCATGAGTAGACTCGCCATTGCTGAACATTTGAGCTTTTACAGCTTTTTACACCAGAGCCTGCAGTCTTATATATAATTAGGGTTTCCAGAGTGTGGTATGCCGTTTATACAAAATCGAAATTTTCTCCAGTCAAAATCACAGGATGGCCGCATGGATCCGGTAGACGATCTCAGGGATGAAAGATGTAAGTGTTCCATAGCAAGGTTTCTGTTCCTCCTAAAAACTCGAAACGATACTCTTTCTCAATACTGCCCAGTTTCTCGTTCCGCTAATGTGGTGGGGATAGGCATTATTTATTGTTCTCAGCTGGGTGCATAGGCTTGCTTTCACAAGATATGCGGAATGGGCGAATTGATGTGTGAACCACACGGTGCTCATTCTCTGCAATGTGTTTAATCAACAATGAATCGGATATCGTACAGTCTTTTATGCCCATGAGTTCGTTAAAAGAGTTAGAGGTGAGAGTCGTAGATTTCGTGGAATTGGTTGAGATCGACTTACTCCACTGTCTCTGTGTTTAAAAAAACCAATCGTGATTTTCTCTCTTTATTATTTACCAGCTCCAGAAAATATAGTTTATTGATTACCTAATGGGAATTCTTTGCGAAAATCAAGGCTTTCAGATTATCCAACGTCTTCAAGAGGGCCAGAAACATCCAATGCACCTAGATATGCTGCTACTACTACACCTCCTATAACCTCTGCCGCAACAGATGATCCTTTGGCTGGTGCGCTCCTAGGATTGGCTGAGTATGTTTGAAAATATTTAGATATTGATGCTTAGTGTTGAGTGTTGTGCATCCTTGTTGATAACTCAGGATCTTTTACTCATGCAGTGTTAGGATAAACTAGAATTTGAATAATGTTGAGAAATTTGTTCGTGACTTAATTGATATTTCTCAGTGTCACGACGAAATTTGCTATTGCACATCCATGTATGGTGCTTCGCCGACAATGTCAAGTTCATCAGAATGCGCGGTATCTGCATCTTACCCCATTTACGCTTGTACCTGTGGTGTGCAACATGGTCTCGAATGAGGTTAGAAAAGTTTTACTGAAAATTCAAGCTTGTCAAACAAGAAATTCAAAAGAATTGAAGTAGTTTAAAGATTTGCAGAGGTTACCGACAAGGAGTAACTGGTTAAGCGATAGTACGATAATGGCTGCTTTTGAGTAATTTGAGGATGTAGTCTATGCTTTCAGAAAAGTTCATGTGCTTTTTCTCTGACAAATGAGTTCTTTTAAGGGTATTTTGACCTTCTGGAAAGGTTCCATCGGATCCTGTGTTGTATGGGGTCTGTCAAACATGACGGAAATTGTCTTAGCTGACCTCCTTGGTTTGCCAAGGTATGCTTTTGGAATCACTATAAATACAAGCCGTAAATGATTTTGTCCGAGCTTCAGGCATGTTGTTCCCAATGGCAGTACCGAAAAGTATTGGAGGCACATTTTGTTGAAGGCGTACGTGACTACCTATTTTTTATTTTTCTGTTTTCTTTTTCCGTGAGAAATTGGTGGAGCGGCTTTTAAATCAATGAAAATGAATAAAAGTGTTCAGAAGTACATTTTTCGCCATGACTCCATTCTTCATTTCTGCTTTTACAGAAACAGTAAGGGTGAGTTTGATAGTACCTTTTACCATTTGATTATCCGATTTTCAATGAAAAAATTTTCTTACAGAGTGAAGCAGGCCTTGGCGGTGAAGGTCCCAATGTTATGGAGGTGCTTTTCAAGGGCGTCGATAGACTGAGGTAAGATTTGTGAAAATTAAAGCCCTATCTCAATTTCTGATTTTTGGAGCGGAAGGAGTGTGGGGTATTTATTTCTTTCCAGTCTTTTATACTTAGTAATATAATAATATAATATCGAACGGCTATACTATATTGTGGTATTTCAGACATAGTTGTAGCAGTTCTGGTGCTCGCAACTTTTAAAAAAATTGTTGTGTTGCAGGTTCCCAATTTTCGGCTCTCGTGATCCATCTCGTCGATTCTCCGTATTGCATCTGGCAGTGCCAACGGTGATCTACCGCACATCGCACTACATCATCCAGACGAAGTTGCATTACCAGTTCTTTAGAATGGCTCGGAAATACGTGGTTTGTTGAAAGGCCCCGGCAAAAGTGTTGGGTTTACTGAAAGCTGTCATGACTGTTATTTTCTTAGAACAAGAAGCCTGAATCGGAACGAACCAAGTTTCATCAGTATGTGCCTCAACTATTTGCACAAATGTCGTCTACGATCCTTACCGATCTTATTCTGTTTCCAATTGAGACGATAATGCATAGAATGTATATCCAAGGTTAGTTACTGATGTAAACTATTGTCCCTCCTTTTCTTTCTTATTGATCAATTTGATGTTCAGAGATGGATTCAGGTAGTTTTTCTTTCGTGATTTAGGAACTCGAACGCTCATTGACAACCTTGATACCGGTCTTTCCGCCATTTCCATCAATGCAAAATATAGCGGTTTTGCTGACTGCTTGCGATCCGTACTGCAACACGAAGGATTTTGGGCTTTATACGGCGTATGTGATTTTGTTAGATTTTTTTTCATTCCTCTATCAACGGTTGTTCAGGGTGTCGGAGCTCTAGCATTGGAGTACCTTCTCCATTCGCTGCTTCATCAAATCGTGCGAGCTTGTTTCGATAGAGGATCAGAGGTGGGTGTGGATTGACCGATTTTCCGTGGAATACCTTTGAGAGTGAGATACAGTTGGACCGGTCGCGGCCGAACTCAATGCAGGATGATGTTTCTGTCTCTACCCATCATGTTTGGGTAATAGTACCGAAGTTCACACATCGACCCTTATCTGATCAGCCTTTTACTTTTCATCTTTAAAATGAAAGACAAGGTAAAATCAGCTCTATAAGCCAGTGGAAAAAGCTGTATTTTTAATGAGGGCGCTGACCCTGACCGTTCAGGCTGCTCCTTCCTTTATCAATGGTGCTCACCTATCCCTATGGAGCATTACTCCTTTTTCGACAAAGTGCTTGCTTTTCAGGTTCTTCGGCGTGCAGTTGAAAGCAATCCGAATATAACACCGGTTCCGACTCCTTATGGAGGTTCGTTCGCATAATACCCTTCAATTTATGTTATTGTTACGATCATAGTTGACAGTTTAGGAGCGTTCGCTAGTTCTTTGAGGTCTTCAACAGGACCGCTTTCTGGTCCGTTCACTCAGCCTGTATCTCCAGTAATAAGTCCAATAAAGTCAGTCTATTTTTCCTTGTTTAAACTTTGCGAGCAAGTCAATCTTTCTCCCTTCAAAAAAATCTATGTTGTCAAGGCGAATTTCTGTTTAATGCTGCAGTAATACGTTCTCCGATTACTGCTGCTCGAATATTCGAAATTTTAATGTGTACGAAGATCACAGTAGTAAGATTGTCTACCATGCGATCCCCCTCATCGCATCACTTCGCTGGGAATTTTACTACTCTTACAGCAAGTATGAATGATAAAATGCAGCGCTTGCCGGTAACTGCTTGCTGAATTCTAGACTGAATTGGACGTGGTGCTTTCCCTTGATTTCGCTGCTTCCCTCCATATAAGNATTGTCTACAATGCGATCCCCCTCATTGCATCTTTTCGCTGAGAGTGTGTACTACCTCTCGAATTTTTAGAAAGTGTGAATAACTGAAAATGCAGCGCTTGCCGGTAACTGCTTGCTGAATTCTAGACTGAATTGGACGTGGTGCTTTCCCTTGATTTCGCTGCTTCCCTCCATATAAGGCATGCTTGTTTTGTGGTGTCACAATTAGAACTAGACAAACTTCGTGGGTGTTCGGTCTCTTGGTGGTTACCCTGGCAAGAAACCTCATCATGGTCCAATTGTATTGCTCATATAACTGAGCAAAACTGTGGACAGGTGGTTGTGCATCGCTGCACCGTGTTTTGATATTTGTTACAACAAAATATAGCTTGTGAGCTTGCTATGCCAATATTGTGTGTTGTGCAGGCAGTTTCCATCGTATACGCCTCCACTTCGTGATCCTACACAGTTTCCAACGTTTGGCGAATCCATTTCTCAACTGGATTCACCCTTTGCTGCACCTACACCTCCATTTCCTTTCCAGACAGGTCGTCCTAACGCTTTTGGTAGTCCACCAAGGTAAGTATAAGAGTTGATTTGTGTTTGCTTTTCATTGATTTTCCTTCATTTTGATTAGTTAGTTCTGATAATTCGCCTCACGTTCGGTGAAGCTCAAAGATGCATGCTATAATTCTTGAGCTGATACTGAGTTTGCAGCATTTGCTTGTGACTGAGATTTCACAGAGTAGCCTTCCTTTTAGTTGGCAAAAATATGGAGAAGTGTTCTCATAAGATTTTCGAACTGGATGAAGTCTTGTTAATTCGAATTCCAAAGCATCAGCGAACTTAAGGCTCGTCCGACGTCCAACAGTGTGTGTATGTCCTAATGTTGTATTAATTGCGACAGGTTCCTTGAGATTATCTCCAGTAGACCTTGTTGGGTGCTGTTTCTAGCTGAATAGGCCTTCTCCCGTCCGGTGTTTTAAATTTAATGGAANTTTTTTTTGTTCAACAAAGAAAGCTCTGTTTAGAACAATCGATCGGCCATCATCAGCGGGTTACATGTCCCCTCTTTCACTTGTGACAGACAGACCAGATGATCCGTATAATGGTTAGAATATTGTTGAGTCATAACGTTATTCATTTCGATATAGTCAAACTTAGGGAGCATATTGTTGTGTCAGATGCTTAACAAATTGAAAAGCAAAGCAGTATCCCTGTATATGATTCTTTTCTCGTAGTCTTTGCAAGAGTTTGGTCGTTCACAGCTACAAGCTGTAGTATAAGCTCTTTGTATTGATTGCTGATGATAATTAATCATTTGCAACATGACAGGCCAATCAGGGCTGGAGAAAAATATTAGCAATTAGATGATGACATTCATTCGATTATCGATTTGTCAGCTCTCATCATATTGCATTTGTTTAGTTTTAGAATAAAGATTTTCAGGAGTTCCACCGTGTTTGTAATAATCGTAATATGCGATTTTGATACTTTTATGTCTAACTGTACGTGCACATTAAATTTTCTTTCTCCGACACAGTTCAAATTTGTATCCTTTTTTTTCAGAAAGTTTTAAAGTTTTCAACTGCGCTGCAAGTGCTGATACCATTGAAATGGGCGATAATTGGGGCAAGTGCTTGCTTTCGATTGTGTTCCTCTTGTAAGCCCTGAATAAATTATAATCTGATGATTTAGACGATGATGACTTTGAACCCGACGTTCAGACGCTGGCACCTCCACCTCCAGTGATCGAAACAGTTCCTGAACCTGCACCAGAGGCAGCACCCGCACCCAAAGCCAAACCACAGAAAAAGGTTTGTTGAATGAGGCATACTCTAGACACTTTTAATCTCTATTGTTATCAGAGTAACGCACTGAATATGGAAAGCTTTGCGCGAGAATTATCGGCTGCGGAGAGGGAGGAGATACAGCGACGGCAAGAGCTCGCATTGACTGCAGAAATGTTTGGAGGTTGGCCATGCTTACTCTTTTTTTATTTGAAATATTTGACATTTTNCAATCCCATTACTGGAATGCGCACCCGCATTCAATTTCCACGAACTATCGTAGTAGCGTTTTGTATGCGTATGTGATCTATACAATGACTTGTGGTAGCCAGCCGATGTACCAATCAGAGCTTTTATTCTCCCAGACGTGACTGGTACCAATTAACGACCCGGAGGATGGAAGGATTGGTTGGCCTAGGCGGATATCAATCCGGAGATCGATCCCCAAAGATGCTTTTGTGACAGTGCGCCACTTGCCGTTACATCACCTCCGCCCATTCCCAAGGGCACTAGCTCCAACTGCCTAGCTTTCTATTCTTCTGCTTCAAAAGCAAAACTGTTTTCCGTTTTTAAGAAAAGCCATGTACGGGTGATGAACGACCTTACAGTGAAATCCTTACGAAAGACGAGTTTGAGGACTGGGGACTAAAGGTTGGATCTTTATCTATAAAAGTACGTCTGCCATGGCTTCGTCAAGCGTTTATTTACAGGTTGGCACGTTTTTAGCAACACGGCACAAAGCTGCTCATTATGGTTACATGCTGAACAAACTCATTCAAACCGTTTCAGAGAACCGTAAGTTTTTGCTTGTGTATCATAAATTATTGCTTTCGTCACGGAAATGGGTTATACTGAAAATTTTCTTCTGACCTGATTGCTTAGAAATGTTCCTCATTTTCCTCTTTTTTAGTTGTAATGGACAAGTGTAATTATTTATCATACCGTTGAGCGCTAGAAATTCAACAATGGCGTAATATCTCTATCTCTATTGCAGAAACTTCTTCAGAAAAGCATTATATTTTAGCACGAATGTGACCTCAGTTAGAGATCTATCAGGCTAAATTTCCGGTGTCCGAATGAGAGCAACTTCTGAATTTTTGTCATGAACAAGTTCAAGCAAAAGAATCGCTTGATAACTAGGGCAAATAGATCATGGTTTGCAAAATTGAAGCGATAATCGTATATTTCTTCAAAATGGGACAGAATCTCTCGGACTAATTCTTTTCTCAAGAAGCACCATGTCCATTTCATTACCGTGTCCCAGTAAAGGTTAAAGACACCGTTCACAATGATTCTAGGGTATCTATTTAAGTGGAATAGTGGAAGCCCTGGTGCAGTGTAGGGAAAGGTGGCGATTAAGCCCGAAAATCGGTTGCTGTTCAGCCTCAGACGTTACGTTGGGTATTGAATTCAACCCTCCTCGAACAGTACGGTAGCTCCATGATGAAGTAGGCTTATTAAGGCAGCAATGACTAGAATACGTAGTTGCCATACACTTTACGTGGTTCACCTGCGCATTGGTTTTTCAAAAACAGTCGCCCCCATTAGAGAAAAGTTATGAAGTTTCAGGTCTTTAGCCACTCGGTGTTTCTGTTAACGTTTCTGAATTCTTTCAACTTTCAGTAGACGCAAGCGAACTTCGAACGATGTCAAATTATTTAAAAACTCTGGCAGACTCCAAAAAAGCTGCTGAAAAGGTTTGGAATTCCACTTATTTTGAGTGATTTGTGCGAGTTCGTAAAAGTCTGCTCCCCTGAGGGATGCATCTTCAGGTTAAACCCGTCCCTGGTTCGAAAAAGGCGCCCAAAGCAACGTTAAAAGTTACTAAAGCTAGCAACAAACAAGTTTATGACGATTATGGTGCAGGTATGCTCAGTTACCTTTTATGCTAAGATTTCGGTGTTTTGTGACGCTCGCGATGTATCGATGTATTTGTAATTGTTTTCAGACGACTATGACGACTACGATGATTTTATGTGATAATTCACAGCATTTTTATGTTTTGTCATTTCTGTTGGTACTTTCCTTTATATTGGTAGTTCGTTATGCTTTGCTTTTACCAGTGGTTCTTGTTGTTATTCATTGTCTGTTGTGCCTACTGAGCGGTTTTACTTGGAGCTGTTTTATCCACCTCTGTACAAGAAGAGCTCTAAATTGTATTGCCGTTTACTATATGGTGACAGTATTACCCTTCTTCTAGAAGAGAGAGAGAATGAAGATTTTCTATGAGCACTGCTTCTTTTTGCTGCGGTATTTTCCGATATTATCACCAATATATCCATGTTATGCCTTTTTTCTGGCGTGTTTGTGGAATTCTAATTTTTTCACTACCTATTGTGAACTGCCTTCAGCAGTAACAAAAGCGTGAGTCTGGTCGCTAGCTGATGCTTTATCAACGGCTGGCAGTTGTATGTGAGTCAGATTTGTTGCTTTTTAGCCGTTTCCTTTTGAGCTCAATTAGTTGAGTCAGTCGATTTGTTGCCGGTAGTGCCCAAACAATAGATGGAGAAAAGTTTTGAGGCAGAACTATTGCAAGTCATTCTGTCACCTATATTCGTCTTTTGCGCCTTTTGGTCAAAAATCCTTTTCTTAACTATTATGTTAACTTGTTGGTTTTTAGATAATTTTTAGGAATCAGTGAAAAATGACCCACTTCGATGATAGCTCTCGCGGGCGCCATGACCGATCGTCAGAAGCACTGGATTCAGAGGCTATTCGGCATATGCTGGAGGATGGCGAGCTGGATACGATGCGATGGGAGGATGATGATATAGGTTCGTAATTGCTAGCACACTTAGCAGCGCATCTGTAAACGTTTCAAACGAAGCATTGTTCCAGCTCTTCGGTCTGCAGCTTCTAATAGCCGACTTCCTTATGACAAGCTTACTGCCCAGGAATTGGTGTGCTTTCCCGATGTCACTGATGCCAAGGCATCTACAAACTTGTACCTTTTCATTCGAAACAAGATAGTAAGTTTACGTCAACAGTGAGCACAATGATTCTCAAAAGCTTCGTAAAAGTTGGACAAGACTTGTCCTCAATGTGTTTTAGTTGCAACTATGGCATCTTGAGCCAAATGTGGAGCTAACTAGCGAAGATGCAATAGAAAATCTTCCTGTTCCTTTCAACAGTAAGTATTTTATATTGCTTAGTAATTTGGGGCAATGAAGTGTAAAAGGAAGTATATGGAAGTGCAAAAAAGTAAGTACACATTGTTGTCATGAACGTATAATTCTGCGTTGTAGGTGATCGTAGGCTTGTGCGTCGAATTCACGGTTTCCTGCAACGTTATGGTTTCATCAATTTTGGAAACTTCCACAGACTAGCGTGTAGGTTTGCTCTGAAATACATTCTCTTTCGAAACATGAATTCCTACAGTGTTGACAGTAGAGCCTTTTTTCAGCAGCCTTGATCCTAACGTCGAAAAGGAAGAAAGTAATAATTATTGGTGCTGGCGCAGCTGGGATTGCAGCATTGAAACAATTACACTTTTTCGGATTTGACGTTACGCTGCTTGAAGCGCGGGTGAGCTTTTCCTTGATTATTGGTCGTTCGAAATTCATGCGAAGTTGATTATAGGTAGTTAGGGCTGTTTAGTTATCTTATTATTTACTGCATCTTGACAAAGATCAAAGTAACTTTCTCTATGGCACCCAAGTTTTTTCGAGTTTTCAATTCTTGAGTTCTGCTACCGTGTTATATTTTGGTCTAGATTTATGAACCTAGTTAGGCAGAACGTTTTGTCTTATAATGCATCGCCGTGAGTTTTGAGTTACGCAATCGTTTCATTCTGCAGAAACGACTTGGAGGTCGAGTGCACACATACCACCAGAAGGACACCAGTATTGTCGCAGATCTGGGTGCTATGGTTGTTACAGGAATAAGTGAGCGTCCAAAATTACTGTTTACTTTTCCTAAGGTATTTATCGTAAACTTGTTTGGAAGGGTTTGTGAATCCCCGCATCATTTTGATAAAGGGCTGCACAGCTACTTTTTATTGTTGAGATCCTAATTGAAATGATAGAAGCTGCTGTAAAATTATCTAACATTCCTTATAGATATGAAAGATGCGTCGTATCCCAAGATATCTCGCCTTCGTAAGTTATATCTTGTCTTGTTCTATGGAAAGGGGAATTTCGCGAATCTTTGTGCGATTAATTCAATCGATATAAGAGCGCAAATAATCTCTGTATGAGGTTCCACAAGTGATGGATGCCACCTGATTAGGCGAAAATTCAGTAATTATGTTTCAGATGGGAATCCTATAGTGACGATGATGCGACAAACGCAGTGCACCCCTATCCGGATCGCTCCTGATTGTCCTATTTATGATGAATACGGCAAGCTTGTAGATCAAAGAAAAGACGAACTTGTTGCGGAAGCTTTCAAGTAAGGCTTGTGTTATCTTTTTTGAAGAAGCCTTAGTAGCGGAATTTTGTTGGTAATGATGACTCTATTATTCTTTCTATGATTTTTCTCTGATATTCATATGGGTAAGATGGTAGTGTGATAGTAATTAATTTCATATTTGATGTATTTAGACTATCTTTTCCATGAAGACTGTACTTCAAATCGCGTCTTATTTTCCACCGTCCTTTTGTGGAAAGCATATGGCCGTAGAATGCTTCATACATTTTCCAGGAAAATTGGCGACACAGCTTCTTATATAGCCCATACTTTGCATGTAACAGAAGTAAACGGGAAGAAACTGAGCCTTGCCGATGCTTACAACAATATACTCGAGTGAGCCCTTCGTATTCTTATTGTATTTTTGCTTTGTAGACATATTGCAAGCTTTCAATACTGCTTTTGCCGCATGGTTCTAAATATCTGTAATCTCAGGATGTTGGAGCTTCGCATGCAAAGAAGGCGTTTGAAATTCTGGCAGATTTATGAAGAGATCTTGGAGAAGATGAAACAGGTTCAAAATGAGGTATGTCGATGTTGGATTGAATCAATTTTTTCTTCGAGATGGTACTATCTAAAAGACGAGGGATAAATAAATTTGTTTTATACTTGTAGATAACGGCTATAATTGGGACCCTTCTAGTCCTTCGTGTAGAAATAGCATCTTTGTAAAGTTTTCATGAGAAAAGAATGTAAAACTGCTTTCTTCGTAGGAGTGTTTCGAAATGTTAAAATGTTGTTGAGTCTTTGGAGCTTTTGCGAATTTTTCCGATGAGTAGTATTTTACCGGTACCCATACCCTTCGGTTGCGAAGCTATGAAACTTCGCAATCTCCTTCCTGAAACTTTCAATGGTCCTAGCATAACATATTACTACTTTTCAGATGACACTGTACAAGAAAAGCGCAGTATACTTAGCGGACAAGTTGAAAACGCAGGATACCTCACTTTTGCGGTCGGAAAATCCGGATACAAGACTCGAACAGGATATTCTGCGACGATGCTATAAGAGGGATTTAGGAGAAGCAATCAAAGTGAGTGTTCCTTCTCTGTTGGTATTCACAACGAGTAAGGTTGCATGTCTCGAATTTAAGCGTTATGATGCAGCAAGAGAACGGTTCCGTAATCTGGAAACAACACTTAGGAATCTCAAGAAGCAAGAACCGAGGTCTGTTTACTCTTCACATGAACTTTTTAATTCTGTTCCTGTTTACCTGCTAGGAATTCATGTACGACCTTGTTTTCGAGGAGAATTCTATATTGGTCAGTCTCTTTATTTCAGTGAAGTTTATATGAACCAGCGTGATCGTCGCCTTCTTGATTTCCATTTCGCGAATTTGGAGTTCGTCAGTGGGGGAACGTTGGATAAGTTGTCTCTGCAGCACTTCGATCAGGACGATGAGTTCCAGTTCACTGGATCACATATGGCAAGTAAGTACAGATGTTTCCGTGCTTTTTTTAAAGCACCTTCAGAGTAGGAAGGGCTAGTAATGATTGGTTTTTGGTTTGATATACATTTCACTGCATTAGAATGCTGATGTGAGATATCGAATCACTTTTACCTTGTGATGCACCTTGTAGCTTCTCCCAGCCATGAGCTTTTATTCTTTTTCCAGTTCGTGATGGTTATGGTGACTTCTTAACTCGACTGGTCAGCAGTGATGTTGCTGGATTGATCATACAGAATGCTGTGGTAGAAACAATCAAATACAATGACAAAGGTAATCGATTGCTGCACATTTAGTTAAGCGAACAGCCGCTACTCGTCTTAATTGATATGCACACCTGGATTGATAAAATCTATTCCAAGCTATTAAAAATTGTTTTCGAGTAGGGTGGTGAATTGGTTCATTGATTCTTCGATGAATGTTGAAGGTTGGCTTCCCTCAATTTTAGCTTGAGCTCTCGTACGAATAGCCTCTATACTGTTACATCCCATATATGTACAGTAACTTCACAATGAATCGTAATAACATACCAAATTTCAGGCGTTGAGGTCCATTACAAATCTGACGAATCACGATCTAAAGTGGAAGGCGATGTGTGTTTATGTGCCATACCTTTGGGTGTACTGAAGCGATCAGTTGCCAACTGTAATGAAGCACCACAATTCGATCCACCTCTGCCAGAATCTTCTGTCAATGCTATCAATGAAATGGGCTTTGGGAACTTTAATAAGGTTCGTTTGGGCTGCTAAATACTTGTACTTTCGTCTCGTTTAAGTTTTGAGGTTGTTCTTTTTTGTGAAAGATGGTGTTATTTCAGGTGGTTCTGATATTCGCTCGTCCGTTTTGGGATGTTACACAGAATTACTTTGGCCACCTCAACCAATCAAAGTAAGTTTTGTTTTCGTTTTCCCTGTTTTCATATTTCTGTTCGGAAGATTAAGGCCCAGATCATGATGTTTAAGGGCATCTCGAGGCGAAATGTTCATGTTTACCGCTCTCAGTAAAGCACCGGTTTTAATTGCAATGATGGCTGGTGAGGCGGCTAACTTGGAGGCTCCAAATGAGGTGTGTAAGCAGATGTTACAATTTTGTCCTAGTATTATAATTGTATTACTGCGGCATTTTCTTCAAGCAAGCCTACTTCCTCTTCAGGTCATAGTTCGAAAGGCGATGAACGTGTTGGCCAATATCTTTGGTTCTGCGTGCCCCAAAGGCGTAAGCTCTTTATTTTGTCTTCTATTTTATGTTTCAACTACATTTGGGTTTATCTTTCACATACTCTGTTTTAAGCCAGTAGAAGCTGTGATCACGCGATGGCATAAGGACCCATTTGCATCNAAATCCCTTTTTCCTAGGCGATTTATGGGACAGATTAGCGGAGCCTGTTAGAGCTCGCATGGAAGATGGATCGTACACCGGTGAAGAGCGAATCTTTTTTGCTGGAGAGCACACAAGTGGACGGTATCCGGCGTCTGTCCAGGTGGAGTGCTTACTTCCAAGAACCAATCTTGTTTTCGCCTCCTTCACAGATTTATACTAGTACGAGTACGAGAAAGGGCCATAATAAGGTTTCCTATTCTTTATAACGTTGTATTTTTAAGAGATGATATACAGTAGATTAGATGTTATCATTGTTTCGAGAGTTGTAAAAGTGAAAGGCTTGAGCATTGTATCGAGCTACGAATTGATGTCGTTTGCTGTTTAGGGTGCATGGCTTAGTGGAATCCGTGAAGCAGCAAGAATTGCTGATTTATTCCTTGGATGTCCTTTCTCAGCATCCAACGTCGTAGATCCTGAATGTGTTCTGCTCGACAGCGATGACGAAGATACCGAGGAAGTGACAGCTTGTGACACTGAAAATGCTGAAGCTGAACATGCGGCCGATGGAGAGACAAAAGAAAACGGAGTCAGCCACGAGGAGTTCCCTGCCACTACCGATCACAACGGTGAAGCCCCAAATAAGCGACCAAGAACTGATATGTAGTATTGACCGGGTGCGGTTATTTTGGCACGTATTGAGAGGCTTCTATGGACTCTTAAGAGATGGTTGTGACCACTCAAGTATACAATAAAATGCCTGGGAACCGGTATAAACATAGGCATTCTTTTTATGAGGGACAATTTTTCGAAAGGAATAGGGATTTCGAGCGTGGTTTTGTTGGCTTGTTACTGTCAAATCAACTCTGCTGTGCTGCCATTTACATTGAGGTTCCATCCTGTGGTCTTCATTCTCCACCTTTTTAAGAAAAACGGGTAGAGCAACAGTGGTGCTGTTCATAAAACCTAAACCCTCCTGATATAGTGGCTGATAATCTTGTCTGTAGTTGGGTTTCGTCGAAGAGCAAATTCATAGAACAAGCTAAGGTTCTTTCAGTGGCGCTTAGTTATCGCGCTGGGTAGTTTTGCAGTTTTCTTAATGGTGTCATACTGGTGGCCATAATGATTTATAATATCGTTCATACTAGTTTTGATGATATTACTTGAGAACAACAACTATTACAAACTGGTTTAGTCGAAGATAGAATTTGTACTGTCATGTAGCGATTGAGATACTGGATGTAAATCTTTACCCAGGGCTTCTACTAGGGTATTAGCTGCTTTGACTACATAACTTTAAGTGCAGGCGGCCAATTCCGATTCTTCAATTAATCACATTCAAGATCCTGCAAGTTTCAACAACCTGTCCTATAGTTAAGACGTCTCCGTCACAATCCCATTTCTATGAGTTAACGTTTTTAGACAGCTGCTGACACCTGTAGGTTTTGCGAAAACGAAATCCAATTTGAAGGGTAAAATGGGTGTACCTTCGCCCTCAAGTTGGGCAACACTTTTTCTTCAGCAGCGGTTTCTTTTTGAAGTATGAGTATATGTGAATAAGGGGCAGCAGAAAATGTGTTCGGCCTAAACACAGATATTGGATGGGAAATTATGGCAGTTTTTGTATTTTTGAGTGATCTCAATCTGATTTACAAGTTGAGTCAATGAAACCTCTCAAATCTGTGCTTGTTCTCTGTAGGGTTCCATTTCTTAAAAGGGACCATGATCCATGACTACTGTGAATGTTTTTTTTTNNTTTTTTTTTTCATTTTTGGAATTCGTGTAATTTGAGGATCTCTCCCTTATATAATTCCTTCGTTAATTTCCTTAGTTTTCTGATGCCTGTTTACTCTGATGCCTCAAGTTTTCATCTATTTTCAGCATTCTGTTGTATTTATCTCTCTTCATGTTTATTGTAGCTGTCAAAGATTACGTTGGCCGTTGATCAGATGCAAGTGATCAGTGTGATGTTTGGTTTGTATTTTTTTTTCTGCGTTCAGATAACAAATAATAGTTTCTGTAAAATTTACTACCATAATAATTTTGTGAATTATATAAAGTTCATTCCACCGTTGTTGGTATCAAGTGTTGCAAAGGGCGAATGGTATGGTTGAAGAAGCAAAGTGGAAGGAGGCGACTCATGGAGTAGCTGAAGCCTACTTCGTTGAGCGTGGATGAAGAAGGAAGCTCCCGTCTACACATCAGATATACGGGTAGGTGTAAGGTGCAGGAACGGTCAGAGCCGGACTTCAGTGTTGCATAGACTTATAGAGTGATTGCGTGATCTCGAATCTTTAGATAAGAGGGTGTGCGCTGAGTTTAAGGGTTCAGTATTATTACCACTGTAAAATATGGAATTGTTCTGGGGTGGGAGGGGGGATGATTAAGGCACCCTTCTCCTACACTAGGCGCTAGAACGGCGCAAAAAAGGAGGGGTTGCCGTTTTCACGGGCCCGTGATGATCCACTCCAAGCAGGATTAGTATGCCAACCTGCCATCCCTTACACTTTTAGAAAGAATTGGATCTGTGGTCAACTAAATGTTCAATTCTTCCCCATGCTACCTTTTTCAGGAAGCAATCATCCCAACCACCCCGATGCTTTCTCCTCCTGAGTCTTTGTTGAGAAACTGTACTCCACCGGCTAAAAAAACGTTTCCAAATCCACGACAGGATCGCAAGGCTTTCTACCCCTCCTACAGCGTCAAGTAGATCAAAGATAGGATTCCTTCGTATTCACATCAACCCTTATAGCGCCCCTATTGATCGAACTTGGGAGTGTTTTCTTTACTACGCACAATATTTTAGCTGTAAAAATTTTGATTTTGCCCCTTATTGCCAATAGTATGGTAACAAAAAACCCTCAGCACCAGACAATAATATATGTATTTGTAATGAAAAAAAAAGAATATCGTCATCCGTCTTCCTTAGGTCCTGCGTGGGCCAATTTCTAATATTAGAGCAACAAAGACTATTGATAGGTATGTTAAGAGTATTGACTGCAGTGGTTTACAGTCCGGAAATGACGTTCATGTTGCCTTCAGAGTTTACAGTGACGCATGCCATCAGAGCAGATTCATGCTTGTTTTGTCGAATATAGAAAATGTAAATCATCTTTGAAGAGTTCAGGAATGACTCATCATACCCCAGGAAGAGTTGAAGAACCCAAGTGGTAAGATCCACGGCTTCTCCATAGGAATTTTATAATCCAGGTAGTGGAACCCACAAATTCCCCTCTCGTCAGGCAGGTGAATGATGGAGCACGACTAGAAATTCTGTCTTGATGTATCCTCTTGTATCTTCATTACTTTCAGCCTACCTTCTCCTAACAGAGCTCGAGGTGGATCCCAAAGCCGGCAGCGGCCACGGGTGCGCCAGCAGCAAGACTGGGAGTCTGGTAGTGTAGCAGAGTTGGGGAAGACAGATAAGCTAATCTCACGAACTGGTCGAAGCTTGATTGTAGAGGGTCACAACTTGGAGTTCTCATGTTCGTCGAGTCTCATGCCTAATGCCTATTTTGCCATGGAGAGCTAATTTTTTGTTCATAAAGCAGGTCCCCTTCGAACCCTTCCCTATGCATTGTCCTCGTCTTTCGAAGTTTTGAATAGAAGGAATCCATCGTAGACAGAATCATGCTGACCATGTTCTATGATTATTGATGCCTTAACCGATCATATGCACTTTAAAAGGCATACAGATCTCGTCATTTGATCAGAAATACAATGTCCAAGACCACTGTTCACCACTGTTTCGTGGAGTTGTTTGCTATTTTTCTTAGCATGGAGCGAGAGAGTTTTTCGTTCAGCGAATAGTGCATCAGCACGATCCGTCCCATTACGATATTAAGGTCACAAACGCTAATGCTTTGTTGGGGAGCCTGGAGTTCGTCGATGAACGAACGATTTGATCGGTATGTTCCCTGAACAGATAGTTAATTAACAGTCCAAGTGTAGTGGAACAATCGGTCGGTCCACGCCGATAACATACACAGACCGGAAGGTCGCCGCTCATCGCTCACGAGATGGATGGTTGTAAGGTGACGTCAAGTTTATTGTGCAAATTTGCTGAACACACGCTCCCACTAGTCACTAACCAGTTAATTGATCTATGAACAAACGTAAGACACTTTCCATGAAAATAGAACTTTGCCCAGTTAGGAATTTGTGAAAAATCAAGGACGCGGTAGTGGAAAGAATGGGTGCCGTGGTACGTGGTGTGGAAAAAAGCTGGAAAAGACCTCAAATGTGTTCCGGAGTGGTTCTGGTGCGATTTCCTGAAATGCTCNGAAAAACGATTTCCAAAAATTGGATGGCTTTGATCAGCCCACATGAACGTGCTCTGTTTCCATTTAGAATCGTGGGAATAAGTGACTTGCTTTTGGATGCTTGAGTTTGATTAAGGCACTTGGACTTTCAAGGATAGAACGGACGAGTTATAGTCCTACCGAATCGTCGGACCTTGTGTAACAGCAGCGGAACTCGGCAACTTCACATCGCTGTCTGCTAAGGCTATAGACGCGTCTCTGGTTTCTAACAACGGAATCAAGCTATTGACGAAATGATCACACGTGAGTACGTCTCGAACAGATGTTTTAAGTTTTTTGTACTTACAATTTTCCGTACATTACCCTGTAGAAGTCCTGCAGTTTTATAACAATCGAAGACCGTTCAGGAGGAAGTAGGAGATTCTGTAGTCACCTGATACTCAATATTACTTTTTTTTTGAATTCGTATCGAACAATCAACTTTACGTGACAAAGTCAAAATGCTGTGATAATGTTGTAAGTGTAGAAAGTGCTCTCGTCTGCAGCAGTCATTGTATCCTTCCGCTAAAAATTCAAAACTTCCCCCCTCATAGCGCGAGGCTGCGCGCTAGCGGAGCCAGAGGACAGCGCGACGCGATTTTAGGGGAGAGGTTACCACACTCGTCTCTAGAAGAACGTGACGGTGTGAGGAACCTCAGTCTACCCAAAATTTCCACAAAGGAGAACCAGTATTTTGCAGCTAGAGCTTATTTTACAGTTAAAAGATCACAGAAGGGATGGCTTTCACGTTGGCTGATCATTTCATTTGAAGATTTTTTTTTTCTGAGTTCAGTCAGGATATTTGTTCAACTAATTCACTATTCTGGACAACCTTCTGTCGGTTAACTTTCATTAACCTTCTCGGAACCAGTTAAAAAGAGTTTTTCAAGGAAGTTTAAAAAAGACCTCGGAGCTACTTGCTGTTCATTTGCCTCACTAGTTTTCGTTTCAGAAAAAAGTGAAGTCGTGTCAGACTTCGCTAAAAGGATGAGTATGGAACGGCAATGGACATTTTAGAGGGTTTTTTGGAGTTTCTACAGGGATACTGATGGGAAAAAAAACTTTGCGAATCTTAAAAGGGAACAAAATACATTCGGGTTTTCAACGTTCTTTGGTAGACGGAGGTGATAGACGGAGGGTTAGATAAAGAATTATTTACTGAACTTCAAAATAGACCAGAATAAATGTGTCAATATGGAGCTATCTACACGTAGTCTTTAAAGCTGAGTGAAGTTAAGGGACATACGAATACCTCTTCTACAGAGCTGTGCCAAAATGGATAAATTAACATTCTCGCTCTAATACAGTCAGTCGAATTGTTGTAAAGGAAAATCAAGAGCCCGTGGTGCTTCTTCTCACTTTGGCTATCCGAAATTGCATTTGAAAAGGTGTCAAGTAACAGAGTAAGAAAGAGTACAGGGACAACAGTCGGAGGTTCTTTACGCTGTATTTAGTACTGTTATTGAAGAAATTTATTGGAGTGGTCCTGTGAAAATGAACATCATACATAAGTAAATCAGGGGAGCGGTGCTTCTCAACAAAGTCCCATGGCAAGTGGATGGATCCGCACCAGCTACCATATCCCTCCACTGAGAATTTAGGCCTTGATCCCGTTTGATTGGGCAGCGCCAATTTCCCATTTTTGTAGAGGAATACCCGCACCCGTAAATCAGTAAGTTGATGCCCTACACCACTAATCGTTTTACAATTTCATTTTTCTTCAAAAAAAGCCTTGTGCATTTCGCCTTCTTTGTTACCTAGTATGTACTCTGATC